>JAPZAG010002080.1:0-21809 GCA_027475135.1 Bactrocera correcta
GGCGAAGAGCTGATAAGGTGCATGCATCAGCTTCTCTGCAAAATATGGTCGGACGAAAGTATGCCCAACGATTGGAATTTAAGTGTGCTATGCCCAATCCACAAAAAAGGAGACCCCACAATCTGCGCCAACTACCGTGGGATTAGCCTCCTCAACATCGCATATAAGGTTCTGTCGAGCGTATTGTGTGAAAGATTAAAGCCCACCGTCAACAAACTGATTGGACCTTATCAGTGTGGCTTTAGACCTGGTAAATCAACAACCGGCCAGATATTCACGATGCGCCAAATCTTGGAAAAGACCCGTGAAAGGAGAATCGACACGCACCACCTCTTCGTCGATTTGAAAGCTGCTTTCGACAGCACGACAAGGAGCTGCCTTTATGCCGCGATGTCTGAATTTGGTATCCCCGCAAAACTAATACGGCTGTGTAAGCTGACGTTGAGCAACACAAAAAGCTCCGTCAGAATCGGGAAGGACCTCTCCGAGCCGTTCGATACCAAACGAGGTTTCAGACAAGGCGATTCCCTATCGTGCGACTTTTTCAACCTGCTTCTGGTGAAAATAGTTCGAGCTGCAGAACTTAACAGAGAAGGTACCATCTTCTATAAGAGTGTACAACTGCTGGCGTATGCCGATGATATTGATATCATGGGCCTCAACACCCGCGCCGTTAGTTCTGCTTTCTCCAGGCTGGACAAGGAAGCAAAAGAAATGGGTCTGGCAGTGAACGAGGGCAAGACGATATATCTCCTGTCATCAACCAAACAGTCGTCGCACTCGCGACTTGGCACTCACGTCACTGTTGACAGTCATAACTTTGAAGTTGTAGATAATTTCGTCTATCTTGGAACCAGCGTAAACACCACCAACAATGTCAGCCTAGAAATCCAACGCAGGATAACTCTTGCCAACAGGTGCTACTTCGGACTAAGTAGGCAATTGAGAAGCAAAGTCCTCTCTCGACAAACAAAAACCAAACTCTATAAGTCTCTCATAATTCCCGTCCTCCTATATGGTGCAGAGGCTTGGACGATGACAACAACCGATGAGTCGACGTTGCGAGTTTTCGAGAGAAAGGTTCTGCGAAAGATTTATGGTCCTTTGCGCGTTGGCCACGGCGAATATCGCATTCGATGGAACGATGAGCTGTACGAGATATACGACGACATTGACATAGTTCAGCGAATTAAAAGACAGCGGCTACGCTGGCTAGGTAATGTTGTCCGGATGGATGAAAACACTCCAGCTCTGAAAGTATTCGACGCAGTACCCGCCGCGGGAAGCAGAGGAAGAGGAAAACCTCCACTCCGTTGGAAGGACCAAGTAGAGAAGGACCTGGCCTCGCTTGGAATATCGAATTGGCGCCACGTAGCGAAGAGAAGAAACGACTGGCGCGCTGTTGTTGACTCGGCTATAATCGCGTAAACGGTGTCTACGCCAGTAAAGAAGAAGAAGAATGATTCGAAGCATTTCGATATGGATTGCTAAATGAGTATATACAAAAAAATCGACTTTATACCTAAATAGGGGATTACGGAATTCTTCTAAATGCACTGCCGTTATGCCGTTAAGGCTTTTGTAGACTTCAGTAAGATAAAGAGGGTTAATTTCTTAAATATGTTAAACTCACGATTTGAAGCATTTCAAAATCGATTGCGAAATGTATATATACAAGAAAATCGACTTTATACCTAAATATAAGATTACGGAATTCTTCCACAGGTACTGTCGTTATGCCGCCATGGCTTTATATCACCTTCATTACGCTAAAGAAGGTTAATTATTTTAAATATGTTAAACTAATGTTTTTAAGCATTTCGATATCGATTGCTAAAAGTGCAAATGCAAGAAAATCGACTTTATACCTAAATATAAAATTATAACATTACGGAATTCTTCTAAATGCACTGCCGTTATGCCGCCATGGCTTTATATCAACTTCAATACGTTAAAGAAGGTTAATTAACTTAAATATGTTAAACTAATGATTTGGAGCATTTCGATATCGCTTGCTTAATGTGTAGATACAAGAAAATCGAATTTATACCTAAATATAAAATAACGGGATTCTTCTAAATGCACTGCCGTTATACCGTTAAGGCTTTATGTAGACTTCAGTAAGCTAAAAAATATTTATTAAATTAATATGTTAAACTAATGATTTGAAGCATTTCGATATCGATATCTTAATGTGTATATACAAGAAAATCGCCTTTATACCTAAATATAAGATTACGGATTTCTTCTACATGCACTGCCGTTATGCCGTCATGGCTATATGCAAACTTCAGATCGTTAAAGAAGGTTTATTAACTTAAATATGTTAAACTAATGATTTGAAGCATTTCGATATCGCTTGCTAAATGTGTATATACAAGAAAATCGACTTTATACCTAAATATAAGATTACGGAATTCTTCTACATGCACTGCCGTAATGCCGCCGTGGCTATATGCCACCATCAGATCATTAAAGAAGATTTATTAACTTAAATATGTTAAGCTAATGAGTTGAAGCATTTCGATATCGATTGCTAAATGTGTATATACAACAAAATCGACTTTATACCTAAATATAAGATAACGGAATTCTTCTACATGCACTGCCGTTATGCCGCCATGGCTTTATTCTAACTTCAGTTCGTTAAAGAAGGTTTATTAACTTAAATATGTTAAACCAATGAGTTGAAGCATTTCGATATCGCTTGCTAAATGTGTATATATAACAAAATCGACTTTATACCTAAATATAAGATTACGGAATTCTTCTGAATGCACTGCCGTTATGCCGCCATGGCTTTATATCAACTTCAATACGTTAGAGAAGGCTAATTAACTTAAATATGATAAACTAATGATTTGAAGCCTTTCGATATTGCCTGCTAAATGAGTATATAAAAGAAAATCGAATTCATACCTAAATATAAGATAACGGAATTCTTCCAAATGCACTGCCGTTACGCCGTTAAGGCTTTTGTAGACTTTAGTAAGATAAAGAGGATTAATTTACTTAAATATGTTAAACTAATGATTTGAAGCATTTCGATATCGATTGCTTAATGAATATATACAAGAAAATCGACTTTATACCTAAATATAAGATAACGGAATTCTTCCACATGTACTGTCGCTATGGCGCCATGTCTTTATGTCACCTTCATTACGTTAAAGAAGGCTAATTAACTTAAATATGTTAAACAAATGATATGAAGCATTCCGATTTCGATTGCTAAATGCGTAAATACAACAAATTCGGCTTTATATCTAAATATAAGATCTTCGAAATACACTGCCGTTTTGCCGTTATGGCTTTATATAAATTTCAGTGCGTTAAAGAAGGTTAATTTACTTAAATATGCTAACCGAATGATTTGAAGCATTTTGATATTGATTGCTAAATGTGTATGTACAAGAAAATCGATTTTATACCTAAATATAAGATAACGGAATTCTTCTACATGAACTGCCGTTATGCCGTTATGGCTTTTTGTAAACTTCAGTAAGATAGAGAGGGTTAATTAACCTAAATATGCTAAACCAGTTATATGAAGCATTTCGATATCGATTGCTAAATGCCTATATACAGCAAAATCGAACTTATTAATTAATATAAGTTTACGGAATTTTTCTAAATGCACTGTCGTTATGCCGCCATGGCTTTATATCACCTTCATTACGGTAAAGAAGGTAAATTAACTTAAATATGTAAAACTAATGATTTGAAGGTTTTCGATATCGATTGCTAAATGTGTATGTACAACAAAATCGACTTTATACCTAAATATAAGATTACGGAATTCTGCCACGTATACTGCCGTTATGTCGTTATGGCTTTATATAGACTTCAGTAAGCTAAAAAATGTTAATTAACTTAATATGTTAAACTAATGATTTGAAGCATTTCGATATCGATAGCTAAATGTGTATATACAAGAAAATCGCCTTTATACCTAAATATAAGATTACGGATTTCTTCTACATGCACTGCCGTTATGCCGTCATGGCTATATGCAAACTTCAGATCGTTAAAGAAGGTTTATTAACTTAAATATGTTAAACTAATGAGTTGAACCATCTCGATACCGATTGCTAAATGTGTATATACAACAAAATCGACTTTATTCCTAGATATAAGATTACGGAATTCTTCCAAATGCACTGCCGTTATACCGATGTGGCTTTATGTAAACTTCAGTAAGAAAAAGAAGGATAATTAACTTAAATATGTTAAACTAATGATTTGAAGCATTTCGATATCGATTGCTAAATGTGTATATACAAGAAAATCGACTTTATACCTAAATATAAGATTACGGAATTTTTTTAAATGCACTGCCGTTATGCCGCCAAGTTTTTAAGCCAATTTCCGTTCGTTAAAGAAAGTTTATTAACTTAAATATGTTAAACTAATGATTTGAAGCATTTCGATATCGATTGCTAAATGTGTATATACAAGAAAATCGACTCTATACCTAAATATAAGATAACGGAATTCTTCTTTTAAATGCACTGCCGTTATGCCGTTATGGATTTATGTTCAGTTCGTTAATGGAGGTTAATTATTCTAAATATGTTAAACTAATGGTTTGAAGCATTTCGATATCGACTGCTAAATGTGCAAATACAAGAAAATCGACTTTATACCTAAATATAAGACTACGGAATTCTTCCAAATGTACTGTCGTTATGCCGCCATGGCTTTGTATCAACTTCAATACGTTAAAGAAGGTTAATTAACTAAAATATGTTGAACTAATGATTTGAAGCATTTCGATATCGATTGCTAGATGTGTATATGCAAGAAAATCGACTTTATACATTAATATAAGATAAAGGAATTCTTCTAAATGCACTTCCGTTATGCCGTTATGGATTTATGTTCAGTTCGTTAAAGAAGGTTCATTAACTTAAATATGTTAATCCAGTTATTTGAAGCATTTCGATATCGATTGCTTAATGCATATATACAAGAAAATCGATTTTATACCTAAATATAAGACTGCGGAATTCTTCCAAATGTACTGTCGTTATGCCGCCATTGCTTTATATCAACTTCAATACGTTAAAGAAGGTTAATTAACTTAAATTTTGGTAAACTAATGATTTGAAGCATTTCGATTTCGCTTGCCAAATGTGTATGTAAAAGAAAATCGAATTTATATCTAAACATAAGATTACGGAATACTTCCAAATGTACTGTCGTTATGCCGCCATGGCTTTATATCACCTTCATTACGTTAAAGAAGGCTAATTAACTTAAATATGTTAAACTAATGATTTGAAGCATCGATTGCTAAATGTGTATATACAAGAAAATCGACTTTATACCTAAATATAAGCTAACGGAATTCTTCTACATGCACTGCCGTTATGCCGCCATGGCTTTATGCACACTTCAGTTCGTTAAAGAAGGTTTATTAACTTAAATATGTTAAACTAATGAGTTGAAGCATTTCGATATCGATTGCGAAGTATATATATACAAGAAAATCGACTTTAAACCTAAATATAATATTACAGACTTCTTCCAAATGCACTGCCGTTATGCCTCATGGCTTTATGCCAACTTCCGTTCGTTAAAGAAGGTTTATTAACTTAAATATGTTAAACTAATGATTTGAAGCATTTCGGTATCGATTGCTTAATGTGCATATACAAGAAAATCGACTTTATACCTAAATATAAGATAACGGAATTCTTCTAAATGCATTGCCGTTATGGCTTTATATCACCTTCATTACGTTAAAGAAGGTTAATTAACTTAAATATGTTAAACTAATGATTTGAAGATTTTCGATATCGATTGCTAAATGCGTAAATACAAGAAAGTCGACTTTATACCTAAATATAAGATTACGGAATTCATCGAAATAAACTCCCGTTATGCCGTTATGGCCTTATATCACCTTCAATACGTTAAAGAAGCTTTATAAACTTAAATATATTAAACTAATGATTTGAAGCATTTCGATATCGATTGCTAAATGAGTATATACAAGAAAGTCGACTTTATATCTAAGTACAAGATTACGGAATTCATCGAAATACACTCCCGTTATGCCGTTATGGCTTTATATAAATTTCAGTACGCTAAAGAAGATTAATTTACTTAAATATGCCAAACTAATGATTTGAAGCATTTCGATATCGATTGCTAAATATGTATGTACAAGAAAATCGATTTTATACCTAAGTAAAAGATTACGGAATTCACCCAAATATACTGCCGCTATGCCGTTATGGCTTTATGTAAACTTCGGTAAGATAAAGAAGATTAATTAACTTAAATATGCTAAACCAGTTATTTGAAGCTTTTCGATATCGATTGCTAAATGCGTATATACAAGAAAATCGACTTTATACCTAAATATAAGATTACGGAATTCTTCTAAATGCACTGCCGTTATGCCGCCATGGCTTTATACCAACTTCAATACGTTAAAGAAGGTTAATTAACTTAAATATGTTAAACTAATGATTTGAAGCATTTCGATATCGCTTGCTAAATGTGTATATACAAGAAAATCGACTTTATACCTAAATATAAGATAACGGAATTCTTCTACATGCACTGATGTTATACCGTAAAGGCTTCATATAGACTTCAGTGAGCTAAAAAATGTTTATTAACTTAATATGTTAAACTAATAATTTTAAGCATTTCGATATCGATTGCTAAACGCGTATATACAAGAAAATCGACTTTATACCTAAATAAAAGATTACGGAATTCTTCTACATGCACTGCCGTAATGCCGCCGTGGCTATATGCCAACTTCAGATGGTTTAAGAAGGTTAATTAACTTAAATATGTTAAGCTAATGAGTTGAAGCATCTCGATATCGATTGCTAAATGTGTATATACAACAAAATCGACTTTATACCTAAATATAAGATAACGGAATTCTCCTACATGCACTGCCGTTATGCCGCCAATGGCTTTATGCCAATTTCAGTTCGTTAAAGAAGGTTTATTAACTTAAATATGTTAAACTAATGATGTGAAGCATTTCGATATCGCTTGCTAAATGTGTATATACAAGAAAATCGACTTTATACCTAAATATAAGATTACGGAATTCTTCTAAATGCACTGCCGTTATGCCGCCATGGCTTTATATCAACTTCAATACGTTAAAGAAGGTTAATTAACTTAAATATATTAAACTAATGATTTGAAGCATTTCGATATCGCTTGCTAAATGTGTATATACAAGAAACTCGACTTTATACCTAAATATAAGATTACGGAATTCTTCTAAATGCACTGCCGTTATGCCGCCATGGCTTTATGCCAACTTCAGTTCGTTAAAGAAGGTTTATTAACTTAAATATGTAAACTAATGAGTTGAAGCATTTCGATATCGCTTGCTAAGTGTGTATATAAAACAAAATCGACTTTATACCTCAATATAAGATAACGGAATTATTTTAAATGCACTGCCGTTATGCCGTAAGGCTTTATGTAGACTTCAGTAAGATGGAGAGGGTTAATTAACTTAAATATGTTAAGCTAATGGTTTGAAGCATTTCGATATCGAATGCTAAATGTGTATATACAAGAAAATCGACTTTATACCTAAATATAAGCTAACGGAATTCTTCTACATGCACTGCCGTTATGCCGCCATGGCTTTATGCCACTTCTGTTCGTTAGAGAAGGTTAAATAACTTAAATATGTTAAACTAATGAGCTGAAGCATCTCGATATCGGTTGCTAAATGTGTATGTACAACAAAATCGACTTTATACCTAAATATAAGTTTACGGAATGCTACCAAATGCACCGCCGTTATACCGTTATGGCTTTATGTAAATTTCGGTAAGATAAAGAAGGTTAATTAACTTAAATTTGTTAAACTAATGACTTGAAGCATTTCGTTATCGATTGCTTAATACGTATATACAACGAAATCGACTTTATAACTAAATATAAGTTTACGGAACTCTTCCAAATGCATTGCCGTTATGCCGTTAAGGCTTTTGTAGACTTCAGTAAGACAAAGAGGATTAATTAACTTAAATATGTTAAACTTTTGATTTGAAGCATTTCGATATCGATCGCTTAATGTGTATATACAAGAAAATCGACTTTATACCTAAATATAAGATTACGGAATTCTTCCAAATGTACTGTCGTTATGCCACCATGGCTTTGTATCACCTTCAATACGTTAAAGAAGGTTAATTAACTTATATATAATAAACTAATGGTTTGAAGCATTTCGATATCGATTGCTAAATGTGAAAATACAAGAAAATCGACTTTATCCCTAAATATAAATTATAACATTAAGGAATTCTTCTAAATGCACTGCCGCTATACCGTAAAGGCCTTATGTAGACTTCAGTAAGCTAAAAAATGTTTATTAACTTAATATTTTATACAAATGATTTGAAGCATTTCGATATCGATTGAAAAATTTGTATATACAAGAAAATCGACTTTATGCCTAATATAAGATTACGGAATTCTTCTACATCCACTGCCGTTATGCCAGCTTCAGATCGCTAAAGAAGGTTTATTAACTTAAATATGTTAAACTAATAAATTGAAACATTTCGATGTCGATTGCTTAATGCGTATATACAACAAAATCGACTTATTACCTAAATATAAGATTACGGCACTCTTCCAAATGCACTGCCGTTATGCCGTTAAGGCTTTTGTAGACTTCAAAAAGATAAAGAGGATTAATTTACTTAAATATTATAAACTAATGATTTGAGGCATTTCAATATCGACTGCTTAATGTGTAAATACAAGAAAATCGACTATATACTTAAATATCAGATTACGGAATTCTTCTACATGCACTGTCGTTATGCCTCCATGGCTTTATTCCAACTTCAGTTCGTTAAAGAAGGTTAATTAACTTAAATATGTTAAACTAATGATTGGAAGCATTTCGATATCGACTGCTAAATGTGTAAATACAAGAAAATCGACTTTATACCTAAATATGAGATTACGTAATTCTTCTAAATGCACTGCCGTTATGCCGTCAAGGCTTTTGTAGACTTCAGTAAGACAAAGAGGGTTAATTAACTTAAATATGTTAAACTAATGAGTTGAAGCATCTCGATATCGATTGCTAAATGTGTATATACAACAAAATCGACTTTGTACCTAAATATAAGATAACGGAATTCTTCCAAATGCACTGTCGTTATACCGTTATGGCTTTATGTAAACTTCAGTAAGATAAAGAAGGTTAATTAACGTAGACATGTTAAACTAATGACTTGAAGCATTTCGTTATCGATTGCTAAATGTGTAGATACAACAAAATCGACACTATGTTAAATATAAGATAACGGTATTCTTCTAAATTCACTGCCGTCATACCGCTAAGGCTTTATGTAAACTTCAGTAAGCTTAAAAATATTTATTAATTCAATAAGTTAAACTAATGATTTGAAGCATTTCGATATCGATATCTAAATGTGTATATAAAGGAAAAACGAATTTATACCTGAATAAAAGATTACGGAATTCTTCTACATGCACTGCCGTTATAACGCCGTGGCTATGTGCCAAATTCATATCGTTAAAGAAGGTTAATTAACTTAAATATGTTAAACTAATGATTTGAGGCATCTCGGTATCGATTGCTAAATGTGTATATACAACAAAATCGACTTAATACCTAAATATAAGATTACGGCACTCTTCCAAATGCTCTGCCGTTTTGCCGTTAAGGCTTTTGAAGACTTCAAAAAGATAAAGAGGATTAATTTACTTAAATATGTTAAACTAATGATTTGAGGCATTTCAATATCGACTGCCTAATGTGTAAATACAAGAAAATCGACTATATACTTAAATATCAGATTACGGAATTCTTCTACATGCACTGTCGTTATGCCTCCATGGCTTTATTCCAACTTCAGTTCGTTAAAGAAGGTTAATTAACTTAAATAAGTTAAACTAATGATTTGAAGCTTTTCGATATCGCTTGCTAAATGTGTACATACAAGAAAATCGAATTTATACCTAAATATAAAATAACGGAATTCTTCTAAAGGCGCTGCCGTTATACCGTTAAGGCTTTATGAAAACTTTAGTAAGCTAAAAAATGTTTATTCATTTAGTATGTTAATCTAATGATTTGAAGCATTTCGATATCGATATCTAAATGTGTATACAAAAGAAAATCGACTTTATACCTAAATAAAAGATTACGGAATTCTTCTACATGCACTGCCGTAATGCCGCCGTGGCTATATGCCAAATTCAGATCGTTAAAGAAGGTTAATTAACTTAAATATGTTAAACTAATGACTTGAAGCATTTCGTTACCGATTGCTAAATGTGCATATACAAGAAAATCGACCATATACCTAAATATAACATAACGGAATTCTTATAAATGCACTGCCGTTATACCATTAAGGCTTTATGTAGACTTCAGTAAGCTAAAAAATGTTTATTAATTTAATATATTAAACTAATGATTTGAAGCATTTCGATGTCGATATCTAAATGTGTATATAAAAGAAAATCGACTTTATACCTAAATAAAAGATTACGGAATTCTTCTACATGCACTGCCGTAATACCGTCGTGGCTATATGCCAAATTCAGATCGTTAAAGAAGGTTTATTAACTTAAATATGTTAAGCTAATGAGTTGAAGCATTTCGATATCGATTGCTAAATGTGTATATACAACAAAATCAACTTTATACCTAAATATAAGATTACGGAATTTTTCCAAATGCACTGCCGTTATACCGTTATGGCTTTATGTAAACTTCAGTAAGATAAAGAAGGTTAATTAACTACATATGTTAAATTAATGATTTGAAGCATTTCGTTATCGATTGCTAAATGTGTATTTAAAAGAAAATCGACTTTATACCTAAATAAAAGATTACGGAATTCTTCTAAATGCACTGCCGTTATGCCGTCAAGGCTTTGTTTACTTAAACCACGAAATAACCCCGGAAGAGTTCAAAACAACCCGAATGAAGTTAATTATTCAAACCCAAAAAACACATTTCCGAGAAGAATATGATGCATTGACCCGTAAAACCCAAATACATAAGAAAAGTTCATTATTGACTTTAAATCCATTCATTGACCCTAAAGGAGTTATGCGAAGTGACGGAAGATTAACTAATTCCGCAGCACTATCATATAACGAGCGTCACCCTATCCTATTACCCTATAATAGCCGTATGACAAAATTACTAACTCAATTTACCCATTTGGCAACGCTACACGGCGGAAATCAGCTAGTTCTTCGACTCCTAAGGACAGAATTCTGGATACCCAAAGCAAAGATGCTGATTAAAACAATCATTCATCAATGCAAAACGTGCATCATACACAACAAGGCTCAACAAACCCAAATAATGGCAGCTCTTCCAAATGAACGAACCATCCTAACCCGGCCGTTTGCTAACACTGGTATCGATTTCGCTGGACCCTATGACATCAAAAACTACACTGGGAGAGCATGTCTAATCACCAAAGGATATATATGTGTATTTGTGTGCTTCTCAACTAAAGCAATACATCTCGAACCCGTTAGCGATCTCACTACACAAGCCTTCCTAGCAGCATTCTCTCGTTTCTTCTCGAGGCGTGGATGCCCCGCCAATCTTTATTCCGACAACGGAACAATTTGCAAGAGATGGAAGGAAGAGTACCTTAAGGAACTACACAAACGATATAAATGGAAATACCCACATCGTAATGTTGAAGTTAACGACTTAGTCGTTATAAGAAACGACAATACTTCACCCAACGAATGGAAGCTCGGTCGAATCCAAAAGGTCTTCCCCGGCTTAGACCATAAAACACGAGTGGTTGAAATCCGAACTGCTCAAGGCACAGTAACCCGCCCTATCACAAAAATTGTGATATTAAATACAGAATAACATACAAGTTTTCTCTTCTTTTTTAGTGAAATGGCCCCAACAATCACCAACTCACCCAAACCTCGTTCTATGAGCCCAACAATCACCAACTCACCCAAACCTCGTCGCATGAGCTCAGCAATTACCATCCGGTCCCGTAGCGCAACCCGTAGCATCACACCGATTTCGGAAGACGAAACGATGTCCCGACGTATTCAACGTTTCAAGTCGACCCTTCCCACTATTCGTGAAGAAAAGGAATGTGATGATCGTACAACACGAAAAACGATCTCACATCGAAGAAAACACACATCATCCCGTCATGTCGCTTGCGGAATATGCAAAAAAGACCACCGTCTAGTGACTTGCGCTACGTACTCGGCATATAATATAAACAAAAAATACGAAGCAGTAATAAAATACCACTACTGCGTTAATTGCTTAGCCAGGTCGCACAAGACAGAAGGATGTACAAGCAAAAATAGATGTTCCGTTTGTCATGGAAAACATCATTCATCCCTACACGGACATCCGAGGCTATACCCGACCAACGATGCCAATGTTGTGGAGAAACATCCACTTGCAATAGAGACCCGACTACCATCCTTACTGGCTAAGCAGACCCTAGTACCCACATTGAAGATACGATTAAGATGTGATGGTGAATGGCATAAAGTTCGAGCCATTTTAAACCCTACCCTCAAAATCACGAATATAGCAGCTGAACTCGTCAAACACTTAAAATTGCCAATTACATACCTCAACACGTATCGTATTTGTAGCATACAAATCAGCTCAAATAATGACACAAAGTTTTCTCTGGAATGTAACGCAGTTATCACCCACAAGCTACCCAAAAAAACCCTATGAGCGAGATCTAAGCGACGATGTGCAAATGCGCTTTGAACACTTAGTTCTCGCTGACCCTCAATTCCACAGCAACAGGGAGATAACGTTGGAGATTGGAGCAGATGTGTACCCTCAAATCATCAGAAATGGACTATTCAAACCCGCTAATGGTACGGTGGTAGCGCAGAATACAGCATTTGGCTGGACCCTTACTGGCACCATCTAACCATAAGTATATTGCTGATAAATACTCAAAAAAAAAAAATCTCAATTTTTTCAATACCCAATCAGTTACCCTATTAATACTCAATTATTTCGCAGATTCTGCAAGGTGGCCGGGATGTTTAATCCAAACAAATACTCCTCTGCATTACTCCCACAAATTACAAAAAGTAATAGAGGCGTAATGTAGAGGAGTATAAACCGCCCCAACTTCACGCAACAGGCGAAAAAGGAGGAATGAAGGAGACGATTTTCCCGCGCTTTCACCAAAAAAGGCATTATTATCCCGCCAACAGCAGCGATCAGCAAACATATAAAAAGCGAAACACAAGTGAACACGAAGAAAAACAAAATTCACAGAAATTAAACAAAGTGAACAATTATGACATCAAGTTAAACCCAACCCAACCCACATCAAGTTAAACCCAAGCAGATACAGCGGTGACAATTCGCATTCAAGTCGACAAACATTGGAGAAACCACCAAATCGGCACATTCGATCAACAACAACAACACAGGATTTAAAGCAACAGGTTACAATCATTTCTAAATTAACATAGATTTACATGTATCTATAAAACAACACAATTAACTATTATTAATAACACATACACACACCCATATACATATTTATATATATACGATTAAACTGAAATTTTATAACGTTTGAACTCAAACTAATCATCTTTTAATTACTCGAAATCGGCCCCCTACGTCGACATACCCCGACATTTTTGTGGTCCTTCGAGCCGCAGTAGTGGTATTTTATTACTGCTTCGTATTTTTTGTTTATATTATATGCCGAGTACGTAGCGCAAGTCACTAGACGGTGGTCTTTTTTGCATATTCCGCAAGCGACATGACGGGATGATGTGTGTTTTCTTTGATGTGAGATCGTTTTTCGTGTTGTACGATCATCACATTCCTTTTCTTCACGAATAGTGGGAAGGGTCGACTTGAAACGTTGAATACGTCGGGACATCGTTTCGTCTTCCGAAATCGGTGTGATGCTACGGGTTGCGCTACGGGACCGGATGGTAATTGCTGAGCTCATGCGACGAGGTTTGGGTGAGTTGGTGATTGTTGGGCTCATAGAACGAGGTTTGGGTGAGTTGGTGATTGTTGAGGCCATTTCACTAAAAAGGAAGAGAAAACTTGTATGTTATTCTGTATTTAATATCACAATTTTTGTGATAGGGCGGGTTACTGTGCCTTGAGCAGTTCGGATTTCAACCACTCGTGTTTTATGGTCTAAGCCGGGGAAGACCTTTTGGATTCGACCGAGCTTCCATTCGTTGGGTGAAGTATTGTCGTTTCTTATAACGACTAAGTCGTTAACTTCAACATTACGATGTGGGTATTTCCATTTATATCGTTTGTGTAGTTCCTTAAGGTACTCTTCCTTCCATCTCTTGCAAATGTGCTGGTAGAGTATTTTTAGTTTCTGCCATCTGTTAACGATGCTTAAATTTGCATCCTCTAAATTGGGTTCGGCAGGGGTTAGCAATGGGGTACCTATAAGGAAGTGTCCTGGAGTTAGAGGTTCCAAGCTTGTTGAGTCATCACTTATGGGGCTTATGGGTCGAGAGTTTAAACAGCTTTCAATGCGGGTCAATAGGGTAGCAAATTCTTCGAACGTGAATTTTTGTAGTTTTGCGATCTTTTTTAGGTGGGTTTTTAGACTTTTTACGCCTGCTTCCCATAATCCACCCATATGTGGAGCTCCTGGTGGGTTGAAGTGCCATGAGATATTTTGATGGCTATGGAGAGATGCAATTTGAGTTCGAAGTGTATGTAAGAATTCACGCCGATCTTTAACTAGCAACTGTGAAGCTCCTATAAAGTTTGTTCCGTTGTCGGAATAAAGATTGGCGGGGCATCCACGCCTCGAGAAGAAACGAGAGAATGCTGCTAGGAAGGCTTGTGTAGTGAGATCGCTAACGGGTTCGAGATGTATTGCTTTAGTTGAGAAGCACACAAATACACATATATATCCTTTGGTGATTAGACATGCTCTCCCAGTGTAGTTTTTGATGTCATAGGGTCCAGCGAAATCGATACCAGTGTTAGCAAACGGCCGGGTTAGGATGGTTCGTTCATTTGGAAGAGCTGCCATTATTTGGGTTTGTTGAGCCTTGTTGTGTATGATGCACGTTTTGCATTGATGAATGATTGTTTTAATCAGCATCTTTGCTTTGGGTATCCAGAATTCTGTCCTTAGGAGTCGAAGAACTAGCTGATTTCCGCCGTGTAGCGTTGCCAAATGGGTAAATTGAGTTAGTAATTTTGTCATACGGCTATTATAGGGTAATAGGATAGGGTGACGCTCGTTATATGATAGTGCTGCGGAATTAGTTAATCTTCCCGTCACTTCGCATAACTCCTTTAGGGTCAATGAATGGATTTAAAGTCAATAATGAACTTTTCTTATGTATTTGGGTTTTACGGGTCAATGCATCATATTCTTCTCGGAAATGTGTTTTTTGGGTTTGAATAATTAACTTCATTCGGGTTGTTTTGAACTCTTCCGGGGTTATTTCGTGGTTTAAGTAAACAATTCCTCGCCTCCTTGGTGAGGCATTTGCGCAAAACCTGAATAGGTAAGCGATAACGCGAATAGCTCTGGGGAATGAGGAAAACCTTTCTAGTATATCCTCTTGGGTGGTTATCGCAAACGTCTTAACGGGTTTGAACTCCACGCTAGTGTTGTATGTTTTCTCCGATGCTGGAAAATGCTCCTTTTCGTGTTGTAGCCATTGGGGTCCATGCCACCAGAGGTTGTAATTCAATAGATCGGTGGGTGTACATCCTCGGCTTGCCAAGTCTGCGGGATTGTCTTGGCTTTCCACATGGTTCCAATTATCGACTCCCACTTTCTCGGTGATTGCAGCTACTCGATGTGAAACGAAAGTGGTCCATGAACAGGGTGGTTTGTTTAACCAAGCAAGAACTATGGTTGAGTCAGTCCAAAAATAATTTTTATATTGGGTTAGGTGAAGTTGGGATTGAGTAGAGTTAACAAGGTTAGCTAGCAGAACCGCTCCGCAGAGTTCCAATCTAGGTAGGGATACGGTTTTAATGGGAGCAACTCTTGTTTTTGAGACTAAGAGAGTTGTCCATATTTTGTCTCCAACTTTTTATCATCTAAAAGATGATCCTGTGGAAGTCCTTTCATAATGTGTGGGTCATTGGAGGTCCATTTTCGCAGAGCGAATCCTGGGGTCTTCAGAGCGGAAATGAGTTCATCTCGTGCTGACTTTGCCGTGGTCAGGTCATGTGTTCCAGCTAAAACATCGTCTACATACATTTCCTGGCGAAGTATTTTGGCTGCTAATGGGTGGGTTTCTTCAACATCATCGGCTAGCTTCATGAGGGTACGGATCGCTAAATACGGCGCACAATTTATGCCGAACGTGACTGTTTGCAATTCGAAGTCTTCTATTGTGTCTTCCGGGGACTTTCTAAATAATATCCTTTGGAACCGAGTGTGTTTAGGGTCTACGAGTATTTGCCGGTACATTTTCTGAATATCCGCTTTTAAAACGAATTGGAAGAGTCGCCAATTTGTTATCAGAATGACAAGGTCTTTCTGTAAAGTAGGCCCGATATGTAAGACGTCATTCAAGCTTTTGTGATTTGACGTGGGGCAAGATGCGTTAAATACCACACGCAATTTCGTTGTTATACGGTCGGGTTTAATGACCGCGTGGTGTGGTAAGTAATATTGGGTCGCTTTACCAGAAGGGTCATACTCTACTTTCTTCATTTGTCCGAGTTCCAAATATTCCATGATTGCTTTGTCGTATTCTGCTTTCACTTCGGATTTTTTAAGTAAAGCTCGTTCATTTCTGAGAAATTGGGCCAACGCTATATGTCTAGATTGCCCGATATCAATATTGTCGGGTTCTTTGAAGGGTAGGGTTACTATATAGCGCCCATCTGGATTACGACGGGTATTTTTTTGGAAAATTTCCTCACAAATTTGGTCCGATTTGGAAACTACGGATTCCTTTGGGATTTCCTCCACCTCCCAAAAACGTGTGAGAAGACTCTCGGGATTCACTTTATTGTGAAATGATACTATGGCGGAATTTTGGGAGGGTTGAGTTATGGGTCCGGACAATATCCATCCGAATTCTGTCTCTTGAGCTAAGAGTGAACCTAGTATGTTCCTCTTTACTCCATTGAGTAAAATACTTGGATAAATATCACTGCCGATTAATATATCCACGGGTCTGGGTTTGTGAAATTGGGTGTCGGCTAAAGTGAATCCAAGATTTTTAAGACACTGCTTTGGATCTATAAGGTATGAGGGTAAATTATCAGTTAGGCTATTTAGTATAAATGCCTGTGCTGATAGCTTATAATTTGTATTTAAGGGTGAGCAAAGCGTTATTTCACAAATGTTCGTTGGTGTTGCTGAAACTGCATTGTTTAGTCCGGTCACTTGGGCTGATACAGGGTGGGTGGGTATATCCAAGCTTCTCTGAAGTCTTCGAGATATAAATGTGGCTTCCGATCCTGAATCAATAAGGGCTCTCGCGGAATATCGCTGGCCATTATGTTCTATTTGAACCATTGCAGTACCGAGTAATATCTGCTTCCTACTTGGGTTGGGTGGGTCTTGGGTTGATGATATAGTGGACTGTATAGTTGTAGTGTAGGCTTGCCGATTTGTATTTGTGCTTTGGGTGGGTAGTGCGGTACTTGAAGCGTTTTCATGGTTCGAACTAGTGACGTTTGGTATTTCCGGAGTGGATTCAGGTCGAAAGCTGGATTCTCTGTGTATCAGAGTATTGTGTTTTTTGTGACACTTACGACACGAGAATTTACTCACACAGTTCTTGTAGCTGTGTGATATGGCCAAGCAGTTATAGCAATAACCATATTTTTTGATTGTGGAGATACGTGACTCCACATTCATTGCGAGAAATTTGGGACATTCTCGAATAGGGTGCTGCTTTTTACAGAGCTTACAGCTTTCTGTATCTGTATTATGTTGAGTAAAGTTGAAATTATTATTTCTTTGGGTATTAGAGGGTCTAGCAATTGGCGTTTCAGCCACGTTTGCATGAAAAGTGTTGTATTTCTTTTCATCTGTTCTTTTAACTGCACCGGTGTGGAATGGGGGTAATTTTGCTACTGAAGCTTTGAAGTTTCCAACAGATTCGAGGGTTTTGTATTTGTGGGTTAAAAAACTGTCGAAATTTGACCACGTCGGTATATCTGAATTATCAGCTAGGGTATATTCAAACATTTCGAGAGTTTGTTTAGGTATTGGAACTACAAAGATATATTAATATCGGATCCCAGCTTTGTGTGTCAATCTCAAGATTGTGTAAATTGGTTAAAACGTTATTGACCGAACGTTGTAAGCTTTTTATAGCACAACCTTTTCCTGAGTTACTTGGGGTAGGTTAAAAAGGGTCTTTAATTGGGTGTTTACCTGCAACCTCTTATTTTCGTATTGGTCGACTAAATTTTTCCAGGCGAGTATGAAACCATCATTTGTTAGGGGTGCGTTTTGAATAACCTCTCTTGCTTCTCCTCGGGTCTTCTGAGTAAGGTGAAAGAGTCTTTCAACGTTACTAATCCTTGGGTTACGGATATACAGGGCTGTAAACATATCCCGAAAGGTGGGCCAAGTTGTGTAATCTCCGTAAAAGATGTCGGTGTCGCATGGTGGAAGGTGAACTGCAGGAGCGAAATCCATCATTGTGGCTTCCGAAGTCCTTTCCTTAATGGGTTGGGTTGACACTTGTGTTTTACGCGCATCTACATCTTCGTTGATGGAAGCTAAGCAAGAGAGGTACATTTGATAACTTTTTTTATATTTTTCTTTCACTTTAAAGAAATCGATGGTTTCATGACTTTCGCGAGAAATTCTTCTGATCGCATCGTATGAGCGCTTTGCTTTTTCATAGAGCGAATTTAGTTCGACCCTTTTAATTTCTAGGGTATAGACCGAATCATCTTCACTTTGGGTCTGAAGATGGTCTTCCACGAATTCAATCAAATCTGTTGTTGTGATTTTGAAATCCTCCATTTCCATTTTTGGGTAAAATATCTTTGATTTTTGGGTTAAATGAGAAAATGAGTCGCGTAGGGTTATGAAAATGTAAGAAAACAAACTTTAAAAAACTTTTGTATAGTGATTTATTTATTTTCAAAATTTCAAATTAATTGGCTTGTTCTTATCTCGATGGTGTCCGATTGTTAATGTTGATGCGAAATTATTAAATTTCCGATGAATCGTAGAAAAAAATCGATAAATAAAAAATTTGCAGGGTTTTGCACTTTTTCCTACTGGGTCACCTTTTTTAAATTTCCTACTGGGTAATTGTCTTTTGACGCGCTGTTCGCCAACAAATTTTGTCACCAACAAATATAAACGAATGGGTGCGCTATTCGTATGCAGGGATGTAGCGGCGGGTGTATATTTATTTATATATATAATTTGAGTTCAACGAGAAGAATGCAATAGCCGACGGCAAATTATATGCATATATTTTATTATTGCACTTCTTCTCTTGGGTAAGTATATGTAAATATGTGTATATACATATAATTAAATAGTGCAGATCAAATTTTTGTTAACCCAATAAAACAAATAAATTGTGCTTAAGTCGGTTTAAGGACACAATTTGGCAATTGGGTGTTTTTTTAACAATTTTTTGATTTGCACTTTATATTGTATTATTATAATATATTTAGAAATATATGGGTCGCACTTACAAATTTTTTCCGGTTTGTTAATTTCGGTTTGTTTTTGTTTTTATTTACTTGCTGGGGTATTTGTTGCTTCAGCGTGTAGAGTTTTTGTTTGTTGGGTGCACTCTTTTAAAACCTTCAGGTTGGGTTGTGGAATTCCAACGATGATATTGTTGTTAAAATTCCCACGAAGACTTTTTCTTTTAATTAATCCGGCTCGAAGGACCAAAAATGTCGGGGTATGTCGACGTAGGGGGCCGATTTCGAGTAATTAAAAGATGATTAGTTTGAGTTCAAACGTTATAAAATTTCAGTTTAATCGTATATATATAAATATGTATATGGGTGTGTGTATGTGTTATTAATAATAGTTAATTGTGTTGTTTTATAGATACATGTAAATCTATGTTAATTTAGAAATGATTGTAACCTGTTGCTTTAAATCCTGTGTTGTTGTTGTTGATCGAATGTGCCGATTTGGTGGTTTCTCCAATGTTTGTCGACTTGAATGCGAATTGTCACCGCTGTATCTGCTTGGGTTTAACTTGATGTGGGTTGGGTTGGGTTTAACTTGATGTCATAATTGTTCACTTTGTTTAATTTCTGTGAATTTTGTTTTTCTTCGTGTTCACTTGTGTTTCGCTTTTTATATGTTTGCTGATCGCTGCTGTTGGCGGGATAATAATGCCTTTTTTGGTGAAAGCGCGGGAAAATCGTCTCCTTCATTCCTCCTTTTTCGCCTGTTGCGTGAAGTTGGGGCGGTTTATACTCCTCTACATTACGCCTCTATTACTTTTTGTAATTTGTGGGAGTAATGCAGAGGAGTATTTGTTTGGATTAAACAGCTTTATATCAACTTCAATACGTTAAAGAAAGTTAATTAACTTAAATATGTTAAACTAATGATTTGAAGCAATTCGATATCGCTTGCTAAATGTGTATATACAAGAAAATCGACTTTATACCTAAATATAAGATAACGGAATTCTTCCAAAAGCACTGCCGTTATGCCCTTAAGGCTTTATGTAGACTTCAGTAAGATAGAGAGGTTAATTAACTTAAATATGTTAATCTAATGATTTGAAGCATTTCGATATCGATTCCTAAATATATAAATACAAAAAAATCGACTTTATACCTAAATAGAAAATTACGGAATTCTTCTGAATGCACTGCAGTTATACCGTTAAGGCTTTATGAAGACTTCAGTGCGTTAAAGAACGTTTATTAACTTAAATATGTTAAACTAATGATTTGAAGCTTTTCGATATCGATTGCTAAATGTGTATATACAAGAAAATCGACTTTATTCCTAAATATAAGATTACGGAATTCTTCTAAATGCACTGTCGTTATGCCGCCCTGGCTCTATATCACCTTCATTACGTTAAAGAAGGTTAACTAACTTAAATATGTTAAACGAATGACTTGAAGCATTTTGATATCGATAGCTAAATGTGTATATTCAAAAAAATCGACTTTTACCTAAATATAAGATTCCGGAATTCTTCCAAATGCACTGCCGTTATTCCGTTTTGGCTTTATGTAAACTTCAGTAAGATAAAGGAGGTTAATTAACTTAAATATGTTAAACTAATGACTTGAAGCATTTCGATATCGATTGCTGAATTGTATATACAAGAAAATCACATTATACCTAAATATAAGATTACGGAACTCTTCCAAATGCACTGCCGTTATGCCGTTAAGGCTTTTGTAGACTTCAGTAAGACAAAGAGGATTAATTAACTTAAATATGTTAAACTTATGATTTGAAGCATTTCGATATCGATTGCTAAATGTGTTTATACACGAAAATCGACGTTATACCTAAACATAAAATAACGGAATTCTTCTACATGCACTGCCGTTATGCCGCCATGTCTTTATGCCAACTTCAGTCCGTTAAAGAAGGTTTATTAACTTAAGTATGTTAAACTAATGAGTTGAAGCATCTCGATATCGATTGCTAAATGTGTATATACAACAAAATCGACTTTATACCTAAATATAAGATTACGGAATTCTTCCAAATGCACTGCCGTTATACCGTTATGGCTTTATGTAAACTTCAGTAAGATAAAGAAGGTTAATTAACTTAAATATGTTAACTTAAATATGTTAAACTAATGACTTGAAGCATTTCGTTATCGATTGC
>JAPZAG010002083.1:0-21777 GCA_027475135.1 Bactrocera correcta
CATTTAGCAATCGATATCCAAATGCTTGAGATCATTAGTTTAACATATTTAAGTTAATTCACCCTATTTATCTTCCTGAAGTCTACATAAAGCTTTAACGGCATAACGGCAGTGCATTTAGAAGAATTACGTAATCTTATATTTAGGCATAAAGTCGATTTTCTTGTATATACTCATTTAGCAATCGATATCGAAATGCTTCAAATCATTATTTTAACATTTTTAAGTTAATAAGGCTTCTTGAACGCACTGAAGTTAACATAAAGCCATGGCGGTATAACGGCAGTGTATGTAGAAGAATTCCGTAATCTTTTGTTCACGTATAAATTCGATTTTGTTGTATATACACATTTAGCTATCGATATCGAAATGCTTCAAATCATTAGTTTAACATATTAAGTTAATAAACATTTTTTAGCTTAATGAGGTCTACGTAAAGCCTTAACGGTATAACGGCAGTGCATTTAGAAGAAATCCGTAATGTTATAATTTTATATTTAGGTATAAAGTCGATTTTGTTGTATTTACACATTTAGCAGTCGATATCGAAATGCTTCAAACCATAAGTTTAACATATTTAAAATAATTAACCTTCTTTTACGTATTGTAGTTGGTACAAACCATGGCGGCATAACGACTGTACATTTGGAAGAATTCCATAATCTTATATTGAGGTATATGTAAAGTCGATTTTCTTGTATATACACATTTAGTAATCGATATCGAAATGCTTCAAATCATTAGTTTAACATATTAAAGTTAATAAACCTTCTTTAACGCACTGAAGTCTACATAAAGCCTTAACGGGATAACTGCAGTGCATTTAGAAGAATTCCGTAATCTTATATTAAGGTATAAAGTCCATTTTCTTGTATATACACATTTAGCAATCGATATCGAAATGCTTCAAATCATTAGTTTAACACATTTAAGTTAACAAACCTACTTTAACGAACTGAAGTTGACATAAAGCCATGGCGGAATAGCGGCAGTGCATTTGGAAGAATTCCGTTATCCTATGTTTAGGTATAAAGTCAGGTTTCTTGTACTAGCACATTTAGCAATCGATATCGAAATGCTTCAAATCATTAGTTTAACATATTTAAGTTAAATTACCTTTTTTAACCTACCGAAGGTGACATAAAGCCATGGCGGCATGACGGCTGTGCATGTAGAAGAATTCCGTAATCTTATATCTAGGTATAAAATCGATTTTCTTGTATATACACATTTATCAGTCGATATCGAAATGCTTCAAATCATTAGTTTAACATATTTAAGTTAATTAACCCTCTTTATCTTACTGAAGTCTACATAAAGCCTTAACGGCATAACGGCAGTGCATTTAGAAGAATTACGTAACCTTATAATTAGGTATAAAGTCCATTTTCTTCTTCTTCTTCTTCTTTACTGGCGTAGACACCGCTTACGCGATTATAGCCGAGTCAACAACAGCGCGCCAGTCGTTTCTTCTCTTCGCTACGTGGCGCCAATTGGATATTCCAAGCGAGGCCAGGTCCTTCTCTACTTGGTCCTTCCAACGGAGTGGAGGTCTTCCTCTTCCTCTGCTTCCCGCGGCGGGTACTGCGTCGAATACTTTCAGAGCTGGAGTGTTTTCATCCACCCGGACAACATGACCTAGCCAGCGTAGCCGCTGTCTTTTAATTCGCTGAACTATGTCAATGTCGTCGTATATCTCGTACAGCTCATCGTTCCATCGAATGCGATATTCGCCGTGGCCAACGCGCAAAGGACCATAAATCTTTCGCAGAACCTTTCTCTCGAAAACTCGCAACGTCAACTCATCGGTTGTTGTCATCGTCCAAGCCTCTGCACCATATAGGAGGACGGGAATTATGAGAGACTTATAGAGTTTGGTTTTTGTTTGTCGAGAGAGGACTTTGCTTCTAAATTGCCTACTTAGTCCGAAGTAGCACCTGTTGGCAAGAGTTATCCTGCGTTGGTTTTCTAGGCTGACATTGTTGGTGGTGTTTACGCTGGTTCCAAGATAGACGAAATTATCTACAACTTCAAAGTTATGACTGTCAACAGTGACGTGAGTGCCAAGTCGCGAGTGCGACGACTGTTTGTTTGATGACAGGAGATATTTCGTCTTGCCCTCGTTCACTGCCAGACCCATTTCTTTTGCTTCCTTGTCCAGTCTGGAGAAAGCAGAACTAACGGCGCGGGTGTTGAGGCCGATGATATCAATATCATCGGCATACGCCAGCAGTTGTACACTCTTATAAAAGATAGTACCCTCTCTGTTAAGTTCTGCAGCTCGAACTATTTTCTCCAGAAGCAGGTTGAAAAAGTCGCACGATAGGGAATCGCCTTGTCTGAAACCTCGTTTGGTATCGAACGGCTCGGAGAGGTCCTTCCCGATTCTGACGGAGCTTTTTGTGTTGCTCAACGTCAGTTTACACAGCCGTATTAGTTTTGCGGGGATACCAAATTCAGACATCGCGGCATAAAGGCAGCTCCTTTTCGTGCTGTCGAAAGCAGCTTTGAAATCGACGAAGAGGTGGTGTGTGTCGATTCTCCTTTCACGGGTCTTTTCCAAGATTTGGCGCATCGTGAATATCTGGTCGGTTGTTGATTTACCAGGTCTAAAGCCACACTGATAAGGTCCAATCAGTTTGTTGACGGTGGGCTTTAATCTTTCACACAATACGCTCGACAGAACCTTATATGCGATATTGAGGAGGCTAATCCCACGGTAGTTGGCGCAGATTGTGGGGTCTCCTTTTTTGTGGATTGGGCATAGCACACTTAAATTCCAATCGTTGGGCATACTTTCGTCCGACCATATTTTGCAAAGAAGCTGATGCATGCACCTTATCAGCTCTTCGCCGCCGTGTTTGAATAGCTCGGCCGGCAATCCATCGGCCCCTGCCGCTTTGTTGTTTTTCAGGGGGGCAATTGCTATTCGAACTTCTTCATGGTCGGGCAATGGAACGTCTGCCCCATCGTCATCGATTGGGGTATCGGGTTCGCTTTCTCCTGGTGTTGTGCGTTCACTGCCATTCAGCAGGCTGGAGAAGTGTTCCCTCCATAATTTAAGTATGCTCTGGGCATCGGTAATTAGATCACCTTTGCGGGTTCTACAAGAGTATGCTCCGGTCTTGAAACCTTCTGTAAGCCGCCGCATCTTTTCGTAGAATTTTCGAGCATTACCCCTGTCGGCCAGCTTATCAAGCTCTTCGTACTCACGCATTTCGGCCTCTTTCTTTTTCTGTCTACAAATGCGTCTCGCTTCCCTCTTCAACTCTCGGTATCTATCCCATCCCGCACGTGTTGTGGTCGATCGTAACGTTGCGAGGTAGGCAGCCTGTTTTCTCTCCGCTGCGACACGGCACTCCTCGTCGTACCAGCTATTCTTCTGCACTTTCCGAAAACCAATGGTTTCGGTTGCAGCTGTACGTAAGGAGTTTGAAATGCCGTCCCACAGTTCCCTTATACCGAGTTGTTGACGAGTGCTCTCAGAGAGCAGGAGTGCAAGCCGAGTAGAAAATCGTTCGGCTGTCTGTTGTGATTGCAGCTTCTCGACGTCGAACCATCCTTGTGTTTGTTGGCGTGCGTTTTTTGCTGCACAGAGGCGGGTGCGTATTTTGGCTGCAACAATATAGTGGTCCGAGTCGATGTTAGGACCTCGTAGCGCACGCACATCTAAAACACTGGAGACGTGTCTTCCGTCTATCACAACATGATCGATCTGGTTGGTGGTTTTTCGATCTGGAGACAGCCAGGTAGCTTGATGTATCTTCTTATGCTGGAATCTAGTGCTACAGATAGCCATATTTCGGGCCCCGGCGAAGTCGATCAGCCTCAGCCCATTTGGGGATGTTTCCGCGTGGAGGCTGAATTTACCGACCGTAGTGCCAAAGATACCTTCTTTGCCCACCCTGGCATTGAAGTCGCCAAGCACGATTTTGACATCGTGGCGGGGGCATCTCTCATAAGTGCGCTCCAAGCACTCATAAAAGGCATCTTTGGTCACATCGTCCTTCTCTTCCGTCGGGGCGTGGGCGCAAATCAGCGATATGTTGAAGAACCTCGCTTTGATGCGGATTGTGGCTAGACGTTCATTCTCCGGAGTGAATGATAGTACTCGGCGACGGAGTCTCTCTCCCACCACGAATCCAACACCAAACTTGCGCTCCTTTATATGGCCACTGTAGTAAATGTCACAAGGACCTACTCGTCTCTGTCCTTGTCCCGTCCATCGCATTTCTTGGACGGCGGTGATGTCAGCCTTTATCTTTACGAGGACATCTACCAGCTGGGCAGCGGCACCTTCCCAATTAAGGGACCGGACATTCCAGGTGCATGCCCTCAAATCATAGTCCTTATTTCGTTTGCCATGGTCGTCATCAAAAGGGGGGTCACTCATCCGAGGCTTGTTGTTGTCTTTCATTGGGGGTGTTTTTTTACGTGGCGGGTCCCAAACCCAGCGCACAACCCTATGCAGGGGTGTTTCGCCTTCTCACTTTAGCTCGCCTTCAAACGGATGTTCTTAGGCTACCCAGAGGATACTTGGTCAAAGACCGGAAGTCGTGAGCTGCTTGAGTCATATGTAAAAGAATCGTTTCTGGCCACTCCCAAGTGAATGGCGATCAGAGAACTTTCCTCACTTGCGTGAACTTCTACACATGACTCCATCCTCCCATTTTCTTGTATTAACACATTTAGCAATCGATATCGAAATGCTTCAAATCATTAGTTTAACACATTTAAGTTAACAAACCTACTTTAACGAACTGAAGTTGACATAAAGCCATGGCAGAATAGCGGCAGTGCATTTGGAAGAATTCCGTTATCCTATGTTTAGGTATAAAGTCAGGTTTCTTGTACTAGCACATTTAGCAATCGATATCGAGATGCTTCAACTCATTAGTTTAACATATTTAAGTTAATAAACCTTTAACGCACAGAAGTCTACATAAAGCCTTAACGGTATAACTGCAGTGCATTTAAAAGAATTCCGTAATCTTATATTTAGGTACAAAGTCGATTTTCTTGTATTTACATATTTAGCAATCGATATCGAAATGCTTCAAATCATAAGTTTAACATATTTAAGTTAATTATTCCCCTCTATCTTACTGAAGTCTACATAAAGCCTTAGCGGCATAACGGCAGTGCATTTAGAAGAATTCCGTTATCTTATATTTAGGTATAAATTCGATTTTTTTGTATATACACATTTAGCAAGCGATATCGAAATGTTTTAAATCATTAGTTTAACATATTTAAGTTAGTTAACCTTCTTTAACTTATTGAAGTTGATATAAAGCCATGGCGGCATAACGGCAGTGCATTTAGAAGAACTTTGTAATTTTATATTTAGGTATAAATTCGATTTTCTTGTATATACACATTAAGCAATCGATAACGAAATGCTTCAAATCGATAGTTTAACATATTTAAGGTTATTAACCTTCTTTATCTTACTGAAGTTTACATAAAGCCATAACGGTATAACGGCAGTGCATTTAGAAGAATTCCGTAATCTTATATATAGGTATAAAATTGATTTTCTTGTATATATTCATTTTGCTATCGATATCGAAATGCTTCAAATCATTAGTTTAATTTGGAAGAATTCCGTAATCTTATATTTAGGTATAAAGTCGATTTTCTTGTATATATGCATTTAGAAATCGATATCGAAATGCTTCAAATCATTAGTTTAACATATTTAAGTTAACAAACCTACTTTAACGAACTGAAGTTGACATAAAGCCATGGCGGATTAACGGCAGTGCATTTGGAAGAATTCCGTTATCCTATGTTTAGGTACAAAGTCAAATTTCTTGTACTAGCACATTTAGCAATCGATATCGAAATGCTTCAAATCATTAGTTTAACATATTTAAGTTAAATTACCTTCTTTAACCTACCGAAAGTGACATGAAGCCATGGCGGCATAACGGTGGTGCATTTAGAAGAATTCCGTTATCTTATATTTAGGTATAAATTCGATTTTTTTGTATATACACATTTAACAAGCGATATCGAAATGTTTTAAATCATTAGTTTAACATATTTAAGTTAGTTAACCTTCTTTAACTAATTGAAGTTGATATAAAGCCATGGCGGCATAACGGCAGTGCATTTAGAAGAAATTCGTAATTTTATATTTAGGTATAAATTCGATTTTCTTGTATATACACATTAAGCAATCGATAACGAAATGCTTCAAATCGATAGTTTAACATATTTAAGGTTATTAACCTTCTTTATCTTACTGAAGTTTACATAAAGCCATAACGGTATAACGGCAGTGCATTTAGAAGAATTCCGTAATCTTATATTTAGGTATAAAGTCGATTTTGTTGTATATATACATTTAGCAATCGATATCAAGATGCCTCAACTCATTAGTTTAACATATTTAAGTTAATAAACCTTCTTTAACGATCTGAAGTTGGCATATAGCCATGGCGGCATAGCGGCAGTGCATGAAAAGAATTCCGTAATCTTATATATAGGTATAAAATTGATTTTCTTGTATATACTCATTTTGCTATCGATATCGAAATGCTTCAAAACATTAGTTTAATATATTAAGTTAATAAACATTTTTTAGCTTACTGAAGTCTACATAAAGCCTTAACGGTATAATGGCAGTGCATTTAGAAGAATTCCGTAATGTTATAATTTTATATTTAGGTATAAAGTCGATTTTCTTGTATTTACACATTTAGCAATCAATATCGAAATGCTTCAAACCACTAGTTTAACATATTTAAAATAATTAACCTTCTTTAACGTATTGAAGGTGATAAAAAGCCATGGCGGCATAACGACAGTACAAGTGGAAGAATTCCGTAATCTTATATTTTGGTATAAATTCGACTTTCTTTTATGTATACATTTCGCAATCGATATCGAAATGCTTCAGATAACTAGTTTAACATATTTGGGTTGATTAACCTTCTTTATCTTACTGAAGTTTAAATAAAGCCATAACGGCATAAAGGCAGTATATTTATATGAATTCCGCTATCTTATATTTAGGTATAAATTCGATTTTCTTGTATATTCACATTTAGCAATCGATATCGAAATGCTTCAAATCATTAGTTTAACATATTTAAGTTAATTAACCCTCTTTTTCATACTGAAGTCTACAAAAGTCTTAACGGCATAACGGCAGTGCATTTAGAAGAATTTTATAATCTTATATTCAGGTATAAAGTCGATTTTCTTGTATATACTCATTTAGCAATGGATATCGAAATGCTTTAAATCATTAGTTTTACATTTTCAAGTTATTTATAATAAACCTTCTTTAATGCACTGAAGTCTACATAAAGCCTTAACGGTATAACTGCAGTGCATTTAAAAGAATTCCGTAATCTTATATTTAGGTACAAAGTCGATTTTTTTGTATTTACATATTTAGCAATCGATATCAAAATGCTTCAAATCATAAGTTTAACATATTTAAGTTAATTATTCCCCTCTATCTTACTGAAGTCTACATGAAGCCTTAACGGCATAACGGCAGTGCGTTTAGAAGAATTCCGTTATCTTATATTTAGGTATAAATTCGATTTTCTTGTATATACACATTTAGCAAGCAATATCGAAATGTTTCAAATCATTAGTTTAACATGTTTAAGTTATTTAACCTTCTTTAACATATTGAAGTTGATATAAAGCCATGGCGGCATAACGGCAGTGCATGTAGAAGAATTTCGTAATCTTATATTCAGGTATAAAGTCGATCTTCTTGGTTATGGGCCCAGGTGCAAATTCCTGGAAACCTAGTAAATCGCGTTTAGTAATTAATAAAATATGAGTTCGTCGCTTTTCCGCCACCTCAACGAACATATTTGAGCATTACAAGTAAATATATTTAACTCAAGTTCAACATTTTAGAAAATTTTTCATGATTAGGTCTGGCTAGGTTCTTAGTGAATATGTCTGCAATCATATTACTAGTGCTGCAGTAATTAAGTTCTATTTCGCCACCTCGATAGATATTTCTTATAAAATGATATTTAATATCAATGTGTTTACTTCGAGCGTGGTATACGGGGTTCTTCACTAAATTCATCGCGCTTAAATTATCTCCGTTCACTATCATCGCATCCGGGCATTCGAGTTCCATTTCAGTTAATAGCTGCTTCAAGTAAATAGCTTCTTTAACAACGCATGCTAGCGCCATGTATTCGGCTTCTGTGCTGCTAAGTGCTACCGTCGTCTGCTTTTTACACTCGTATGAAAACACTCCTCCGGCTAACATAACTGCATACCCAGTATACGATTTCCGATCACCTGTGTCGCCACCCCAGTCGGAATCCACAAAACACTCAATTGGTTTACCGGTTTTGTTATACCTCAGTTGTATATCTTGTGTGGTGCATAAATACCTTAATATGCGCTTTGCTGCTGATAAGTGTTCTACATGTGGATCATTGTTACGCTGTGCTAGCTTACAAACCGAGTGCAAGATATCAGGTCGCGTGCACACAGCTAGATACATAAGTGACCCAATGAGTGACTGATACTGCACCTGATCTGCTTTTTTACAATTCTGGTCATTACACACAACTTGGTGTCCTGGATCTAAAGGAATGGCGATCGGTCGACAATTTTCCATTTGGTACTCGCGCAATAACCTTTTAATATGTCCCTTCTGACTAATAGCAATAGCTCCAGTTTCACCATCTCTCTCAACTTCCATGCTTAAAAAGTGCTGGACTTGACCCTTGTCCACAACTTCAACTTTATTTGATATCATATCCTTTATATGTTTTAAGTGACTGTAATCTGAGCTGGCAATCAGTAAGTCATCAACATAAACGGCTATAATATTCAACTGCTTGCCCCTGTGCATAACATATACGCACGGTTCACACTCACACTGTTTGAATCCTATCTGCTTCAATATGGAATCTAATTTCATATTCCATTGGCGACCGGATTGCTTAAGGCCATATAAAGCTTTCTTTAACTTTAAGCAATGATCAGGATAACGCTTATCCACAAACATTTCAGGTTGATTCATATAAATATCTTCAGACAAATCGCTATTCAAATAAGCGGTGGATACATCCATTTGATGTAAGTGCAAACGGTATTCCGCTGCTATCGCAAAAATCATTCGAATGGTATTGTAACGTACGACGGGTGAAAAAGTCTCGGTATAGTTTACACCGTAAATTTGCGAACACCCTTTCGCAACCAATCTCGCTTTAAACCGTTCTACATTTCCATCCTTATTTCTTTTGATCGCGAACACCCATTTATTACGCACTGGTTTTTGCCCTCTTGGTAACTTCACAAGTTCCCAAGTCTTGTTCTTCAATAACGATTCGTATTCAACTTTCATTGCATTGTACCAATCGCCAGAAAGTTCACTTGATAACGCCTCACCTACTGTATCAGGTACTTTAATATTGTCATACGTCAAAAAGCTTAAGTAATTATGCTGTTTTTTCGGCCTACCGCATCCACCAGTACGAATTAATCTAGGTCTACCTGGCCCACGTTTAAGCGGAGTTGGTTCATCTTCAGCAGACTCGAAATCGTCATCACTTTTCTCTGGCTGCATGCCACCATCATCTACTACTTCATCTTCGTTCGCGTTATCGTTTGCCTCATCAACTTGAATGACAGGTACCTGAGCCATCTGTTCATCATCGGAAACGTGTATCGGATTCAATACGTCTAAAATTGCCTCATGCTGTTGCTTGTGTTGCGTTTGCTCGATGAAGTATACATCCCTACTAATAATTAAACGCTTTGCTTCTTTATCGTACAATCTATACGCCTTTGAGGTGTCAGAATATCCTACCATAACATATTCTTTACCCTTTGGCTTGAATTTGTCTCGCTGCCGTTTATCAAGTGCCACTGCAAATGATCCAAACGCTCTTAAATGCGCCACCGTTGGCTTATGCCCATGCCATGCTTCATAAGGCGTTACACTATCTAACGCTTTGGTTGGACAACGATTCCTCAAATACGCGGACGTAGATACCGCTTCACCCCATAACGACTGTTCGAGACCTGCACCCAGCAACATACACCTTGCCATTTCTAGTAGAGTGCGATTTAACCTCTCAGCAGCACCATTTTGCTGTGGCGTATACGGGACTGTAAGTTGCCGTAAAATGCCATTCGCTTTTAAATACTCATCAAAAATATTGTTAACAAACTCTGTCCCATTGTCGCTTCTTAATATCTTTAATTTCTCCCCAGTTTGACGCTCTGCCATTGCTTTAAATTCCTTGAATTTTTCGAACACCTCGCTTTTGTGCCGTAAAAAATACACGAATATATAGCGCGTTTTATCATCCATGAAGGTTAAGAAGTATCGGGCTCCACCGATCGATGCAACATTTACCGGACCGCAAACATCAGTATGCACCACCCCCAATACATCGGCTGCATAATTTTGTGAGCTACTATATGGCCGCTGAGTGCATTTACTCGACATGCACAAAGCGCAGTTGACATCAGTCGGTATGTTAATCGGAAGTCCAAACACCATCTGCTTATTACTAAGCTGCCGTAAGCTTGCGAAATTCAGATGGCCAAATCTATTATGCCACTTCATCACGTCGTCAGCAATTTTCCTCGCAAAGAACAATTTATTTTTATTTATTTCAATTAAATATAAATCTCTGACCTTTTGTGCACATAATATTATTCCTCCGTGCTTGTTGAAGATCTTCGCCGTGTTTCCCTTGAATTGGACAATGTAGCCACTGTTAACTGCTCTGGCAACTGACACAAAGTTGCACTGTAGACCCGGCACGAACAAAACATCTACGAGAGTCACATCAAACTCGTTTGTTCTCAATCGAACAACACCTCTGCCTTTTGCTAATATTTTGTGTTCCGCCGCTAACATAATTGCTTCTTCACACGGCTCGAACTCATCAAACATGTTGCGGTTACAACATAAGTGTGAAGAAGCGCCGCTGTCAACGCACCAAACATCGTTGTGTAAAATTCTGCTACTAACAGCAGCAAACAGTCCGTTTCTTGTTACATTTTGATGCGAAGATTTTTCTCGATCTTTTTCTTTACATTGTGCGGCGAAATGACCTTTTTTGCCACAACTGTAACATTTTAAATTTGATTTTTTGCTATTGTCATTGCGTTTGCTTGCGGTACTTGTGCTGTGGTTCGATTTTGCATGTTCAAAATAATTTTTTCTTGCGTTTGTGTTTGCGTGTGCTACGAAAGCTTGCACGCTACCCTCGGTATGCTCAGACTGGCATGTTTTACGTCGCTCGCCTTCTTCTATTAACTTAATTTTAACAGCAGTGAGATTTGGTAGCTCATCGCGAGACTCCAAAGCAACCACCAAACTCTCAAATGATTTCGGCAGACTCGCAAGAAGCATAATAACGAATAAATCATCCTGGAGACACACTCCAATTTCAGCAAGCTTCTCTGCGACTGCCGTGAACTTGCAAACGTATTGCTGGACACACTCACCGTCATTCATTCGAATTCCAAGTAACTGTTTGAACAAAGTTACCTTTCTCACAGGCCCTTTTGGTCTATGCACTTCTTGTAGACATTTCCACGCCTCATTCGCCGATTTGCAGTTTTTAATGTGGCTTATCTGCATAGGCGTAATGCTGAGGATTATTGTCGCTTTTGCCTTATCATCTTTTGCCTTCCACAGCAACACAGCTTTTGCATCGGCATCTTCTTTTGGAGCGGGCAATTCTCCGCACGTAACAGGCCACAACTCTTGATGGACAAGCACACTTTGTAGCTGCAAGTTCCATGAGTCATAATTGGACTCATCCAATTTTTCTATGTTGAAAAGCGACGAACTCATATTTATTAATTACTAAACGCGATTTACTAGGTTCCCAGGAATTTGCACCTGGGCCCATAACCTGTTAGATATCTGTTAGATATCTTACTTATGCACTGCACTGATTCAAGAAAAACGCTTTGAAATGTTCAATTTAGCAAGACAAGAAGATGTCGTTTATTCAAAAGTTAAAATGCTAGTGAAAGAATGTTCTGGTTTTAGGGTTTCTTACAATACTAAAAATCAGGGTTACTCAAAAATGTAAGTTGCTAAAGGGTTGCATTTCAACATATACACATTACGCAATCGATAACGAAATGCTTCAAATCGATAGTTTAACATATTTAAGGTTATTAATCTTATTTATCTTACTGAAGTTTACATAAAGCCATAGCGGTATAATGGCAGTGCATTTAGAAGAATTCCGTAATCTTATATTTAGGTATAAAGTCGATTTTATTGTATATATACATTTAGGAACCGTTATCAAGATGCTTCAACTCATTAGTTTAACATATTTAAGTTAATAAACCTTCTTTAACGATCTGAAGTTGGCATATAGCCATGGCGGCATAGCGGCAGTGCATGAAAAGAATTCCGTAATCTTATATATAGGCATAAAATTGATTTTCTTGTATTTACATATTTAGCAATCGGTATCGAAATGCTTCAAATCATTAGTTTAACATATTTAAGTTAACAAACCTACTTTAACGAACTGAAGTTGACATAAAGCCATGGCGGCATAACGACAGTAATTTGGAAGAATTCCGTAATCTTCTATTTAGGTATAAAGTCGATTTTGTTGTATATACTCATTTAGCAATCGATATCGAAATGCTTCAAATCATTATTTTAACATATTTAAGTTAATAAGGCTTCTTGAACGCACTGAAGTTAACATAAAGCCATGGCGGTATAACGGCAGTGTATGTAGAAGAATTCCGTAATCTTATGTTTAGGTATAAATTCGATTTTGTTGTATATACACATTTAGCTATCGATATCGAAATGCTTCAAATCATTAGTTTAACATATTAAGTTAATAAACATTTTTTAGCTTAATGAGGTCTACTAAAGCCTTAACGGTATAACGGCAGTGCATTTAGAAGAAATCCGTAATGTTATAATTTTATATTTAGGTATAAAGTCGATTTTGTTGTTTTTACACATTAAGCAGTCGATATCGAAATGCTTCAAACCATTAGTTTAACATATTTAAAATAATTAACCTTCTTTTACGTATTGTAGTTGATACAAACCATGGCGGAATAACGACAGTACATTTGGAAGAATTCCGTAATCTTATATTTAGGTATATGTAAAGTCGATTTTCTTGTATATACACATTTAGTAATCGATATCGAAATGCTTCAAATCTTTAGTTTAACACATTAAAGTTAATAAACCTTCTTTAACGCACTGAAGTCTACATAAAGCCTTAACGGGATACAGTGCATAACGAAATGCTTCAAATCGATAGCTTAACATATTTAAGGTTATTAAACTTCTTTATCTTACTGAAGTTTACATAAAGCCATAACGGTATAACGGCAGTGCATTTAGAAGAATTCCGTAATCTTATATTTAGGCATAAAGTCGATTTTGTTGTATATAAACATTTAGGAATCGATATCAAGATGCTTCAACTCATTAGTTTAACATATTTAAGTTAATAAACCTTCTTTAACGATCTGAAGTTGGCATATAGCCATGGCGGCATAGCGGCAGTGCATGAAAAGAATTCCGTAATCTTATATATAGGTATAAAATTGATTTTCTTGTATATACTCATTTTGCTATCGATATCGAAATGCTTCAAATCATTAGTTTAATATATTAAGTTAATAAACATTTTTTAGCTTACTGAAGTCTACATAAAGCCTTAACGGTATAATGGCAGTGCATTTAGAAGAATTCCGTAATGTTATAATTTTATGTTTAGGTATAAAGTCGATTTTCTTGTATTTACACATTTAGCAATCAATATCGAAATGCTTCAAACCACTAGTTTAACATATTTGAAATAATTAACCTTCTTTAACGTATTGAAGGTGATAAAAAGCCATGGCGGCATAACGACAGTACAAGTGGAAGAATTCCGTAATCTTATATTTTGGCATAAATTCGACTTTCTTTTATGTATACATTTCGCAATCGATATCGAAATGCTTCAGATAACTGGTTTAACATATTTGGGTTGATTAACCTTCTTTATCTTACTGAAGTTTAAATAAAGCCATAACGGCATAAAGGCAGTATATTTATATGAATTCCGCTATCTTATATTTAGGTATAAATTCGATTTTCTTGTATATACACATTTAGCAATCGATATCGAAATGCTTCAAATCATTAGTTTAACATATTTAAGTTAATTAACCCTCTTTTTCATACTGAAGTCTACAAAAGCCTTAACGGCATAACGGCAGTGCATTTAGAAGAATTTTATAATCTTATATTCAGGTATAAAGTCGATTTTCTTGTATATACTCATTTAGCAATCGATATCGAAATGCTTTAAATCATTAGTTTTACATTTTCAAGTTATTTATAATAAACCTTCTTTAATGCACTGAAGTCTACATAAAGCCTTAACGGTATAACTGCAGTGCATTTAAAAGAATTCCGTAATCTTATATTAAGGTACAAAGTCGATTTTTTTGTATTTACATATTTAGCAATCGATATCAAAATGCTTCAAATCATAAGTTTAACATATTTAAGTTAATTATTCCCCTCTATCTTACTGAAGTCTACATGAAGCCTTAACGGCATAACGGCAGTGCGTTTAGAAGAATTCCGTTATCTTATGTTTAGGTATAAATTCGATTTTCTTGTATATACACATTTAGCAAGCGATATCGAAATGTTTCAAATCATTAGTTTAACATGTTTAAGTTATTTAACCTTCTTTAACATATTGAAGTTGATATAAAGCCATGGCGGCATAACGGCAGTGCATGTAGAAGAATTCCGTAATCTTATATTCAGGTATAAAGTCGATCTTCTTGTATAAACACATTAAGCAATCGATAACGGAATGCTTCAAATCGATAGTTTAACATATTTAAGGTTATTAATCTTATTTATCTTACTGAAGTTTACATAAAGCCATAACGGTATAACGGCAGTGCATTTAGAAGAATTCCGTAATCTTATATTTAGGTATAAATTCGATTTTGTTGTATATACACATTTAGCAATCGATATCGAGATGCTTCAACTCATTAGTTTAACATATTTAATTTAATAAACCTTTAACGCACAGAAGTCTACATAAAGCCTTAACGGTATAACTGCAGTGCATTTAAAAGAATTCCGTAATCTTATATTTAGGTACAAAGTCGATTTTCTTGTATTTACATATTTAGCAATCGATATCGAAATGCTTCAAATCATAAGTTTAACATATTTAAGTTAATTATTCCCCTCTATCTTACTTAAGTCTACATAAAGCCTTAACGGCATAGCGGCAGTATATTTATATGAATTCCGTTATCTTATATTTAGGTATAAATTCGATTTTCTTGTATATACACATTTAGCAAGCGATATCGAAATGTTTTAAATCATTAGTTTAACATATTTAAGTTAGTTAACCTTCTTTAACTTATTGAAGTTGATATAAAGCCATGGCGGCATAACGGCAGTGCGTTTAGAAGAAATTCGTAATTTTATATTTAGGTATAAATTCGATTTTCTTGTATATACACATTAAGCAATCGATAGCGAAATGCTTCAAATCGATAGTTTAACATATTTAAGGTTATTAACCTTCTTTATCTTACTGAAGTTTACATAAAGCCATAACGGTATAACGGCAGTGCATTTAGAAGGATTCCGTAATCTTATATTTAGGTATAAAGTCGATTTTGGTTTATATATACACTAAGGAATCGATATCAAGATGCTTCAACTCATTAGTTTAACATATTTAAGTTAATAAACCTTCTTTAACGATCTGAAGTTGGCATATAGCCATGGCGGCATAGCGGCAGTGCATGAAAAGAATTCCGTAACCTTATATATAGGTATAAAATTGATTTTCTTGTATATACTCATTTTGCTATCGATATCGAAATGCTTCAAATCATTAGTTTAATATATTAAGTTAATAAACATTTTTTAGCTTACTGAAGTCTACATAAAGCCTTAACGGTATAAAAGCAGTGCATTTAGAAGAATTCCGTAATGTTATAATTTTATATTTAGGTATAACGTCGATTTTCTTGTATTTACACATTTAGCAATCGATATCGAAATGCTTCAAACCACTAGTTTAACATATTTAAAATAACTAACCTTCTTTAACGTATTGAAGGTGATAAAAAGCCATGGCGGCATAACGACAGTACATGTGGAAGAATTCCGTAATCTTATATTTAGGTATAAGTTCGATTTTCTTGTGTGTATACATTTTGCAATCGATATCGAAATGAGTTAATTAACCTTCTTTATCTTACTGAAGTTTACATAAAGCCATAACGGCATAACGGCAGTATATTTATATGAATTCAGCTATCTTATATTTAGGTATAAAGTCGACTTTTTTGTACATACACATTTAGCAATCGATATCGAAATGCTTCAAATCATTAGTTTAACATATTTAAGTTACTTAACCCTCTTTTTCATACTGAAGTCTACAAAAGCCTTAACGGCATAACGGCAGTGCATTTAGAAGAATTTTATAGCCTTATATTCAGGTATAAAGTCGATTTTCTTGTATATACTCATTCAGCAATCGATATCGAAATGCTTCAAATCATTAGTTTTACATTTTCAAGTTATTTATAATATACCTCCTTTAACGCACTGAAGTCTACATAAAGCCTTAACGGTATAACTGCAGTGCATTTAAAAGAATTCCGTAATCTTATATTTAGGTACAAAGTCGATTTTTTTGTATTTACATATTTAGCAATCGATATCGAAATGCTTCAAATCATAAGTTTAACATATTTAAGTTTAAATTTTTCCCCTCTATCTTACTGAAGTCTACATAAAGCCTTAACGGCATAACGGCAGTGCGTTTAGAAGAATTCCGTTATCTTATAATTAGGTATAAATTCGATTTTCTTGTATATACACATTTAGCAAGCGATATCGAAATGTTTCAAATCATTAGTTTGACATATTTAAGTTTTTTAACCTTCTTTAACATATTGAAGTTGATATAAAGCCATGGCGGCATAACGGCAGTGCATGTAGAAGAACTCCGTAATCTTATATTCAGGTATAAAGTCGATTTTCTTGTATATACACATTTAACAATCGATATCGAAATGCTTCAAATCATTAGTTTAACATATTTAAGTTAATTAACCTTCTTTATCTTACTGAAGATTACATAAAGCCATAACGGCATAACGGCAGTGCATTTGGAAGAATTCCGTAGACTTATATTTAGGCTTAAAGTCGATTTTCTTGTACATACACATTTTGCAATCGATATCGAAATGCTTCAAATAACTGGTTTAACATATTTAAGTTAATTAACCTTCTTTATCTTACTGAAGTTTACATAAAGCCATAACGGCATAACGGCGGTGCATTCAGAGAAATTCCGTTATCATATATTTAGGTATAAAGTCGATTTTCTTGTATATATGCATTAAGCAATCGATTCGAAATGCTTCAAATAACTGGTGCAACATATTTAAGTTAATAAACCTTCTTTAACGAACAGGAATTAACATAAAGCCATAACTGCATAACGGCAGTGCATTTAGAAGAACTCCGTAATCTTTTTAGGTATAAAGTCGATTTTTTTGTATATACACATTTAGCAATCGATATCGAAATGCCTCAAATCATTAGGTTAACATATTTAAGTTAGTTAACCCTCTTTATCTTACTGAAGTTTACATAAAGCCATAACGGCATAACGGCATTGCGTTTAGAAGAATTCCGTTATCTTATATTTAGGTATAAATTCGATTTTCTTGTATATGCACATTTAGCAAGCGATATCGAAATGTTTCAAATCATTAGTTTAACATATTTAAGTTATTTAACCTTCTTTAACATATTGAAGTTGATATAAAGCCATGGCGGTATAACGGCAGTGTATGTAGAAGAATTCCGTAATCTTATGTTTAGGTATAAATTCGATTTTGTTGTATATACACATTTAGCTATCGATATCGAAATGCTTCAAATCATTAGTTTAACATATTAAGTTAATAAACATTTTTTAGCTTAATAAGGTCTACATAAAGCCTTAACGGTATAAGGGCAGTGCATTTAGAAGAAATCCGTAATGTTATAATTTTATATTTAGGTATAAGTCGATTTTGTTGTATTTTCACATTTAGCAGTCGATATCGAAATGCTTCAAACCATTAGTTTAACATATTTAGAATAATTAACCTTCTTTCACGTATTGTAGTTGATACAAACCATGGCGGCATAACGACAGTACATTTGGAAGAATTCCGTAATCTTATATCTAGGTATATGTAAAGTCGATTTTCTTGTATATACACATTTAGTAATCGATATCGAAATGCTTCAAATCATTAGTTTAACATATTAAAGTTAATGAACCTTCTTTAGCGCACTGAAGCCTACATAAAGCCTTAACGGAAAAACTGCAGTGCATTTAGAAGATTTCCGTAATCTTATATTAAGGTATAAAGTCCATTTTCTTGTATATACACATTTAGCAATCGATATCGAAATGCTTCAAATCATTAGTTTAACATATTTAAGTTAACAAACCTACTTTAACGAACTGAAGTTGACATAAAGCCATGGCGGAATAGCGGCAGTGCATTTGGAAGAATTCCGTTATCCTATGTTTAGGTATAAAGTCAGGTTTCTTGTACTAGCACATTTAGCAATCGATATCGAAATGCTTCAAATCATTAGTTTAACATATTTAAGTTAAATTACCTTTTTTATCCTACCGAAGGTGACATAAAGCCATGGCGGCATGACGGCTGTGCATGTAGAAGAATTCCGTAATCTTATATCTAAGTATAAAATCGTTTTTCTTGTATATACACATTTATCAATCGATATCGAAATGCTTCAAATCATTAGTTTAACATATTAAAGTTAATTAACCTTCTTTATCTTACTGAAGTCTACATAAAGCTTTAACGGCATAACGGCAGTGCATTTAGAAGAATTACGTAACCTTATAATTAGGTATAAAGTCGATTTTCTTGTATATACTCATTTAGCAATCGATATCGAAATGCTTCAAATCAGTAGTTTAACATATTTAAGTTAATAAACCTTCTTTATCTTACTGAAGTTGATATAAAGCCATGGCGGCATAACTGCAGTGCATGTAGAAGAATTCCGTAATCTTATAATCAGGTATAAAGTCGATTTTCTTGTATATACACATTTAGCAATCGATATCGAAATGCTTCAAATCATTAGTTTAACATATTTAAGTTAAATTACCTTCTTTCACCTACCGAAAGTGACATGAAGCCATGGCTGCATAACGGCGGTGCATGTAGAAGAATTCCGTAATTTTATATTTAGGTATAAAATCGATTTGTTGTATATACTCATTTAGCTATCGATATCGAAATGCTTCAAATCATTAGTTTAACATATTTAAGTTAATTAACCCTTTTTAACGTATTGAAGTTGATATAAAGCCATGGCGGCATAATGACAGTACATTCGGAAGAATTCCGTAATCTTATATTTAGGTATAAAGTCAATTTTCTTGTATATATACATTAAGCAATCGATATCGAAATGCTTCAAATAACTGGTTTAACATATTTAAGTTAGTTAACCTTCTTTAATTTATTGAAGATGATATAAAGCCATGGCGGCATAACGACAGTACATTTTGAAGAATTACGTAATCTTATATTTAGGTATAAAGTCGATTTTCTTGTATATACTCATTTAGCAATCGATATCGAAATGCTTCAAATCATTATTTTAACATATTTAAGTTAATAAGGCTTCTTGAACGCACTGAAGTTAACATAAAGCCATGGCGGTATAACGGGAGTGTATGTAGAAGAATTCCGTAATCTTATGTTTAGGTATAAATTCGATTTTGTTGTATATACACATTTAGCTATCGATATCGAAATGCTTCAAATCATTAGTTTAACATATTAAGTTAATAAACATTTTTTAGCTTAATGAGGTCTACATAAAGCCTTAACGGTATAACGGCAGTGCATTTAGAAGAAATCCGTAATGTTATAATTTTATATTTAGGTATAAAGTCGATTTTGTTGTATTTACACATTTAGCAGTCGATATCGAAATGCTTCAAACCATTAGTTTAACATATTTAAAATAATTAACCTTCTTTTACGTATTGTAGTCTATACAAACCATGGCGGCATAACGACAGTACATTTGGAAGAATTCCGTAATCTTATATTTAGGTATATGTAAAGTCGATTTTCTTGTATATACACATTTAGTAATCGATATCGAAATGCTTCAAATCATTAGTTTAATATATTAAAGTTAATAAACCTTCTTTAACGCACTGAAGTCTACATAAAGCCCTAACGGGATAACTGCAGTGCATTTAGAAAAATTCCGTAACCTTATATTAAGGTATAAAGTCCATTTTCTTGTATATACACATTTAGCAATCGATATCGAAATGCTTCAAATCATTAGTTTAACATATTTAAGTTAACAAACCTACTTTAACGAACTGAAGTTGACATAAAGCCATGGCGGAATAGCGGCAGTGCATTTAGAAGAATTCCGTTATCCTATGTTTAGGTATAAAGTCAGGTTTCTTGTACTAGCACATTTAGCAATCGATATCGAAATGCTTCAAATCATTAGTTTAACATATTTAAGTTAAATTACCTTTTTTATCCTACCGAAGGTGACATAAAGCCATGGCGGCATGACGGCTGTGCATGTAGAAGAATTCCGTAATCTTATATCTAAGTATAAAATCGATTTTCTTGTATATACACATCTATCAATCCATATCGAAAAGCTTCAAATCATTAGTTTAACATATTTAAGTTAATTAACCCTCTTTATCTTACTGAAGTCTACATAAAGCCTTAACGGCATAACGGCAGTGCATTTAGAAGAATTACGTAACCTTATAATTAGGTATAAAGTCGATTTTCTTGTATATACGCATTTAGCAATCGATATCGAAATACTTCAAATCATTATTTTAACATATTTAAGTTAATAAAGCTTCTTTATCGCACTGAAGTTAACATAAAGCCATGGCGGCATAACGATAGTGCATGTAGAAGAATTCCGTAATCTTATGTTTAGGTATAAAGTCAGGTTTCTTGTACTAGCACATTTAGCAATCGATATCGAGATGCTTCAACTCATTAGTTTAACATATTTAAGTTAATAAACCTTTAACGCACAGATGTCTACATAAAGCCTTAACAGTATAACTGCAGTGCATTTAAAAGAATTCCGTAATCTTGTATTTAGGTACAAAGTCGATTTTCTTGTATTTATATATTTAGCAATCGATATCGAAATGCTTCAAATCATAAGTTTAACATATTTAAGTTAATTATTCCCCTCTATCTTACTGAAGTCTACATAAAGCCTTAACGGCATAACGGCAGTGCATATAGAAGAATTCCGTTATCTTATATTTAGGTATAAATTCGATTTTCTTGTATATACACATTTAGCAAGCGATATCGAAATGTTTTAAATCATTAGTTTAACATATTTAAGTTAGTTAACCTTCTTTAATTTATTGAAGTTGATATAAAGCCATGGCGGCATAACGGCAGTGCATTTAGAAGAAATTCGTAATTTTATATTTAGGTATAAACTCGATTTTCTTGTATATACACATTAAGCAATCGATAACGAAATGCTTCAAATCGATAGTTTATTATATTTAAGGTTATTAACCTTCTTTATCTTACTGAAGTTTACATAAAGCCATAACGGTATAACGGCAGTGCATTTAGAAGAATTCTCTTATCTTATATTTAGGTATAAATTCGATTTTGGTTTATATATACATT
>JAPZAG010002084.1:0-21773 GCA_027475135.1 Bactrocera correcta
ATAACGACAGTACATTTGGAAGAATTCCGTAGTCTTATATTTAGGTATAAAGAAGATTTTCTTGTATATATGCATTTAGCAATCGATTTCTAAAATTTTCAAACCATTAGTTTAACATATTTAAGTTAATAAACCTTCTTTAACGAACAGAAGTAAACATAAAGCCATAACGGCATAATGGCAGTGCATTTAGAAAAATTCTGTTATCTTATATTTAGGTATAAAGTCGATTTTCTTGTATACACACATTAAGCAATCGATATCGAAATTCTTCAAATCATTAGTTTAACATATTTAAGTTAATAAACCTTTTTTTAAAGAACTGAAGTTTACATAAAGCCATGGTGGCATAACAGCAGTGCATTTAGAAGAATTCCGTAATCTTATATTTAGGTATAAAATCGATTTTCTTGTATATACCATTTAGCAATCGATAAAGAAATGCCTTAAATCATTAGTTTAACACATTTAAGTTAATTAACCTTCTTTATCTTACTGAAGTTTACATAAAGCCATTACGGTAGAACGGGAGTGAATTTAGAAGAATTCCGTATTCTTATATTTAGGTATAAAATCGATTTTTTTGCATATACACATTTAGCAATCGATATTGAAATGCTTCAAATAACTGGTTTAACATATGTATTTAAGTTATTTAGCCTACTTTATCTTACTGGCGTTTACATAAAGCCTTATCGGCAGGACGGCAGTGCATTTTGAAGAATTCCGTAGTCTTATATTTAGGTATAAAGTCGATTTTCTTTTATATACACATTTAGTAATCGATATCGAAATGCTTCAAATGATTAGTTTAACATATTTAAATTAATAAACTTTTTTTAACGAACTGAAGTTTACATAAACCCATGGTGGCATAACGGCAGTGCATTTTGAAGAATTCCGTTATCTTTGTTTAGGTATAAAGTCGATTTTCTTGTATATACACATTTAGCAATCGATATCGAAATGCCTCAAATCATTATTTCAATATATTTTAAATTAATTAACTTTCTTTACCTTACTGAAGTTTACATAAAGCCTTAACGGTATAAAGGCAGTGCATTTGGAAGAATTCCGTAATCTTATATTTAGGTTTAAAGTCGATTTTGTTGTATTTACACATTTAGCAATCGATATCGAAATACTTCAAACAATTAGTTTAACATATTTAAAAAAATTAACCTTCTTTATCTTACTGAAGTCTACAAAATTCTAAAAGGCATAACGGCATTGCATTTAGAAGAATTACGTAATCTTATATTTGGGTATAAAGTCGATTTTCTTGTATATACACATTTAGCAATCGATATCAAAATGCTTCAAATCATTAGTTTAACATATTTAAGTTAATTAACCCTCTTTATCATACTGAAGTCTAGAAACGCCTTAACGGCATAACGGCAAAACATTTAGAAGAATTACGTAATCTTATATTTAGGTATAAAGTCGATTTTCTTGTATATACTCAATTAGCAATCGAAATCGAAATGATTCAAATCATTAGTTTAACATATTTAAGTTAAACAACCTTTTTTAACGTACTGAAGTTTATATAAAGCCCTAACGGCAGTGTATTTCGATGAATTCCGTAATCTTATATTTATGTATAAAGTCGATTTTCTTGTATTTACATATTTAGCAATCGTATCGAAAAGCTTCAAATCATTAGTTTAACATATTTAAGTTAATTAACCCTCTTTATCATACTGAAGTCTACAAACGCCTTAACGGCATAACGGCAAAACATTTAGAAGAATTACGTAATCTTATATTTAGGTATAAAGTCGATTTTCTTGTATATACTCAATTAGCAATCGAAATCGAAATGATTCAAATCATTAGTTTAACATATTTTAAATTAATAAACCTACTTTAACGCACTGAAGTTAACACAAAGCCATGGCGGCATAAGGGCAGTGCAGTTAGAAGAATTCCGTAATGTTATAATTTTATATTTAGGTATAAAGTCGATTTTCTTGTATATACATATTTAGCAATCGATATCGAAATGCTTCAAGCCGTTAGTTTAACATATTTAAAATAATTAACCTTTTTTAACGTATTGAAGGTGATACAAAGCCATGGCGGCATAACGACAGTACAGTATTTACTCATTTAGCAAGCGATATCGAAATGCTTCAAATCCTTAGGTTAACATATTTAAATAATTAACCTTCTTTACAGAAGCCATAACAGCATAACGGTAGTATATTTGGGTAATTTCCGTAATCTTATATTTAGGAATAAAGTCGATTTTCTTGTATATACACATTTAGCAATCGATATCGAAAATCTTCAAATCATTTGTTTAACATATTTGAGTTAATAAACCATCTTTAACGCACTGAAGTCTACATAAAGCCTTAACGGTATAACAGCACTGCATTTAGAAGAATTCCGTTATCTTATATTTAGGTATAAATTCGACTTCCTTGTATATATTCATTTAGCAAGCGATATCAAAAAGCTTCAAACCATTAGTTTAATATATTTAAAATAATTTACCTTCTTTAACGTATTGAAGTTGATACAAAGCCATGGCGGCATAATGACAGTATATTTGGAAGAATTCCGTAGTCTTATATTTAGGTATAAAGTCGATTCTCTTGTATATACACATTTAGCAATCGATATCGAAATGCTTCAAATCATTAGTTTAACATAGTTAAGTTAATAAACCTTCTTTAACGCACTGAAGTCTACATAAAGTGTTAACGGCATAACGGCAGTGCATTTAGAAAAATTCCGTTATCTTATATTTAGGTATAAATTCGATTTTCTTGTATATACATATTTGGCAAGCGATATCGAAATGCTTCAAATCACTAGTTTAACATATTTAAGTTAATTAACTTTATTTAACGTTTTGAAGTTGATATAAAGCCATAACGGCAGTGCATTTGGAAGAATTCCGTAATCTTATATTTAGGTATAAAGTCGATTTTCTTTTATATACACATTTAGATATCGATATCGAAATGCTTCAAATCATTAGTTTAACATATTAAGTTAATAAACATTCTTTAACTCACTGAAGTCTACATAAAGCCTTAACGTCATAACGGCAGTGCATTTAGAAGAATTCCGTAATGTTATAATTTTATACTTAGGTATAAATTCGATTTTCTTGTATATACACATTAAGCAATCGATATCGAAATGCTTCAAATCATTAGTTTAACATATTTAAGTTAATTAAGCTTCTTGAACACACTGAAGTTAACATAAAACCATGGCGGCATAACGGCAGTGCATTTAAAAGAATTCCGTAGTCTTATATTTAGGTATAAAGTCGATTTTCTTGTATATATGCATTAAGCTTTCGATATCGAAATGCTTCAAATAACTGGCTTAACATATTTAAGTTAGTAAACCTTATTTTACGAACTGAAGTTAATATAAAGCCATAACGGCATAACGGCAGTGCATTTAGAAGAATTACGTAATCTTATATTTAGGTATGAATTCGATTTTCTTGTATATACTCATTTAGCAATCGATATCGAAATGCCTCAGATCATTAGTTTAACATATTTAAGTTAATAAAGCTTCTTTAACGCCTGAAGTTAACATAAAGCCATGGCGCCATAACGGCAGTGCATGTAGAAGAATTCCATAATCTTATATTTAGGTATGTAGTCGCTTTTCTTGGATTTACACATTTAGCAATCGATATCGAAAATCTTCAAATAACTGGTTTAGCATATTTAGGTAAATTAACCTTCTTTATCTTACTGAAGTTTAAATAAAGCCATAACGGCATAACGGCAGTATATTTGAGTGAATTCCGTAATCTTTTATTTAGGTATAAAATCGATTTTCTTGTATATACTCATTTAGCAATCGATATCGAAATTCTTCAAATCATTAGTTTAACATATTTATGTTAATAAACCTTGTTTAACGATCTGAAGTTGGCATAACGACAGTGGATGTAGAAGAATTCCGTAATCTTATATTTAGGTATAAAGTCGATTTTCTTGTATATACATATTTAGCTATCGATATCGAAATGCTTCAAATCATTAGTTTAACATATTAAGTTATTAAACATTTTTTAGCTTACTGAAGTCTACTACATAAAGCCTTAACGGTACAACGGCAGTGCATTTAGAAGAATTCCGTAATGTTATAATTTTATATCTAGGTATAAAGTCAATTTTCTTGTATTTACACATTTAGCAGTCGATATCGAAATGCTTCAAACTATTAGTTTAACATATTTAAAATAATTAACCTTCTTTAACGTATTGTAGTTGATACAAACCATGGCGGCATAACGACAGTACATTTGGAACAATTCCGTAATCTTATATTTAGGTATAAAGTCGATTTTCTTGTATATACACATTTAGCAATCGATGCCGAAATGCTTCACATCATTAGTTTAACATATTTAAGTTAATAAACCTTCTTTAACGCACTGAAGTCTACAGAAAGCCTTAACTGTATAACTGCACTGCATTTAGAAGAATGCCGTTATCTTATATTGAGGTATAAATTCGATATTCTTGTATATACTCATTTAGCAAGCGATATCAAAATGCTTCAAATCATTAGTTTAACTTATTTAAGTTAATAAACCTTCTTTAATGAATTGAAGTTGACATAAAGCCATGGCGGCAAAACGACAGTACATTTGGAAGAATTCCGTATTCTTATATTTAGGTATAAATTCTATTTTCTTGTATATACACATTTAGCAATCGGTATCGAAATGCTTCAAATCATTAGTTTAACATATTTATGTTAATAAACATTCTTTAGCTCACTGAAGTCTACAGAAAGCCTTAACGGCATAACGGCAGTGCATTTAGAAGAATTCCGTTATCTTATATTTAGGTATAAATTCGATTTTTTTGTATATACACATTTAGCAATCGATATCGAAATGCTTCAAATCATTAGTATAACATATTTAAGTTAATAAACCTTCTTTAACGCACTAAAGTCTACATAAAGCCCTAATGGCATAACGGCAGTGCATTTAGAAGAATTCCATAATGTTATAATTTTATATTTAGGTACATATAAAGTCGATTTTCTTGTATTTACACATTCAGTAGTCGATATCGAAATGCTTCTAACCATTAGTTTAACATATTTAAGATTATTAACCTTCTTTAACGTATTGAAGTTGATACAAAGCCATGGCGGCATAACGACAGTACATTTGGAAGAATTCCGTAATCTTATATTTAGGTATAAAGTCGATTTTCTTGGATATACACATTTAGCAATCGATATCGAAATGCTTCAAATCATTAGTTTAACATATTTAAGTTAATAAACCTTCTTTAACGCACTGAAGTCTACATAAAGCCCTAACGGCATAACTGCACTGCATTTAGAAGAATTCGTTATCTTAAATTTAGGTATGAATTCGATTTTCTGGTATATACATATTTGGCAAGCGATATCGAAATGCTTCAAATCATTAGTTTAACATATTTAAGTTAATTAACCTTCTTTAACGTATTGAAGTTGATATAAAGCCATAACGGCAGTGCAATTGGAAGAATTCCGTAATCTTATATTTAGGTATAAAATCGATTTTCTTTTATATACACATTTAGATATCGATACCGAAATGCTTCAAATCATTAGTTTAACATATTAAGTTAATAAACATTTTTTAGCTTACTAAAGTCTACATAAAGCCTTAACGGTATAACGGCAGTGCATTTAGAAGAATTCCGTAATGTTATAATTTTATATTTAGGTATAAAGTCGATTTTCTTGTATTTGCACATTTAGCAATCGATATCGAAATGCTTCAAACCATTAGTTTAACATATTTAAAACAATTAACCTTTTTTAACGTATTGAAGGTGATACAAAGCCATGGCGGCATAACGACAGTACATTTGGAAGAATTCCGTAATCTTATATTTAGGTATAAAGTCGATTTTCTTGTATATACACATGTAGCAATCGATATCGAAATGCTTCAGCTCATTAGTTTAACATATTTAAGTTAATAAACCTTCTTTAACGATCTGAAGTGGGCATATAGCCATGGAGGCAAAAATGCAGTGCACGTAGAAGAATTCCATAATCTTATATTTAGGTATAAAGTCGACTTTCTTGTATATACATATTTAGCAATCGATATCGAAATGCTTCAAATCATTAGTTTAATATATTAAGTTATTAAACACTTTTTAGCTTACTGAAGTCTACATAAAGCCTTAACGGTATAACGGCAGTGCATTTAGAAGAATTCCGTAATGTTATAATTTTATATTTAGGTGTAAAGTCGATTTTCTTGTAGTTACACATTTAGCATATTTAAAATAATTAACCTTCTTTAACGTATTGTAGTTGATACAAACCATGGCGGCATAACGACAGTACATTTGGAAGAATTCCATAATCTTATATTTAGGTATAAAGTCTATTTTCTTTTATATACACATTAAGCATTCGATATCGAAATGCTTCAAATAACTGGTTTAATATATTTAAGTTATAAACCTTCTTTAACGAACTGAAGTTAATATAAAGCCATAACGGCATAACGGCAGTGCATTTAGAAGAATTACGTAATCTTATATTTAGGTATGAATTCGATTTTCTTGTATATACTCATTTAGCAATCGATATCGAAATGCTTCAAATCATTAGTTTAACATATTTAAGTTAATAAAGCTTCTTTAACGCCTGAAGTTAACGTAAAGCCATGGCGCCATAACGGCAGTGCATGTAGAAGAATTCCGTAATCTTATATTTAGGTATGTAGTCGATTTTCTTGGATTTACAAATTTAGCAATCGATATCGAAAATCTTAAAATAACTGGTTAAGCATATTTAGGTTAATTAACCTTCTTTATCTTACTGAAGTTTAAATAAAGCCATAACGGCATAACGGCAGTATATTTGGGTGAATTCCGTAATCTTTTGTTTAGGTATAAAGTCGATTTTCTTGTATATACACATTTAGTAATCGATATCGAAATGCTTCAACTCATTAGTTTAACATATTTAAGTTAATAAACCTTCTTTAACGTATTGAAGTTGATAAAGAGCCATGGCGACATAACGACAGTACATTTGGAAGAATTCCGTAGTCTTAAATTTAGGTATAAAGTCGATTTTCTTGTATATGTGCATTAAGCAATCGATATCGAAATGCTTTAAACCATTAGTTTAACATATTTAAGTTAATTAACCTTCTTTAACGTATTGAAGTTGATATAAAGACATAACGGCAGTGCATTTGGAAGAATTCCGTAATCTTATATTTAGGTATAAAGTCGATTTTCTTTTATATACACATATCGAAATGCTTCAAATCATTAGTTTAACATATTTAGGTTAATAAACCTTCTTTAACGCACTGAAGTCTACATAAAGTGTTAACGGCATAACGGCAGTGCATTTAGAAAAATTCCGTTATCTTATATTTAGGTATAAATTCGATTTTCTTGTATATACATATTTGGCAAGCGATATCGAAATGCTTCAAATCATTAGTTTAACATATTTAAGTTAATTAACTTTATTTAACGTATTGAAGTTGATATGAAGCCATAACGGCAGTGCATTTGGAAGAATTCCGTAATCTTATATTTAGGTATAAAGTCGATTTTCTTTTATAAACACATTTAGATATCGATATCGAAATGCTTCAAATCATTAGTTTAACATATTAAGTTAATAAACATTCTTTAACCCACTGAAGTCTACATAAAGCCTTAACGTCATAACGGCAGTGCATTTAGAAGAATTCCGTAATGTTATAATTTTATACTTAGGTATAAATTCGATTTTCTTGTATTTGCACATTTAGCAATCGATATCGAAATGCTTCAAATCATTAGTTTAACATATTTAAGTTAATTAAGCTTCTTGAACACACTGAAGTTAACATAAAACCATGGCGGCATAACGGTAGTGCATTTAAAAGAATTCCGTAGTCTTATATTTAGGTATAAAGTCGATTTTCTTGTATATATGCATTAAGGTTTCGATATCGAAATGCTTCAAATAACTGGCTTAACATATTTAAGTTAATAAACCTTCTTTAACGAACTGAAGTTAATATAAAGCCATAACGGCATAACGGCAGTGCATTTAGAATAATTACGTAATCTTATATTTAGGTATGAATTCGATTTTCTTGTATATACTCATTTAGCAATCGATATCGAAATGCTTCAAACCATTAGTTTAACATATTTAAGTTAAAAAAGCTTCTTTAACGCCTGAAGTTAACATAAAGCCGTGGCGCCATAACGGCAGTGCATGTAGAAGAATTCCATAATCTTATATTTAGGTATGTAGTCGCTTTTCTTGGATTTACACACTTAGCAATCGATATCGAAAATCTTCAAATAACTGGTTTAGCATATTTAGGTTAATTAACCTTCTTTATCTTACTGAAGTTTAAATAAAGCCATAACGGCATAACGACAGTATATTTGAGTGAATTCCGTAATCTTTTATTTAGGTATAAAATCGATTTTCTTGTATATACTCATTTAGCAATCGATATCGATATGCTTCAAATCATTAGTTTAACATATTTAAGTTAATAAACCTTCTTTAACGAACGGAAGTTGGCATAAAGCCATGGCGGCATAACGGCAGTGCATGTAGAGGACTTCCGTGATCTTATGTTTAGGTATAAATTCGATTTTTTTGTATATGCACATTTAGCAATCGATATCGAAATGCTTCAAATCATCAGTTTAACATATTTAAGTTAATTAACCCTCTTTATCCTACTGAAGTCTACAAACGCCTTACGGGCATAACGGCAAAGCATTTAGAAGAATTCCGTAATCTTATATTTAGGTATAAAGTCGATTTTCTTGTATATGCTCATTTAGCAATCGATATCGAAATGCTTCAAATCATTAGTTTAACATATTTAAGTTAACAAACCTACTTTAACGCACTTAAGTTAACACAAAGCCATGGCGGCATAACGGCAGTGCATGTAGAAGAATTCCGTAATCTTATATTCAGGTATAAATTCCATTTTTTTGTTTTAACACATTTTGCAATCGATATCGAAATGCTTCAAATCATTAGTTTAACATATTTAAGTTAACAAACCTACTTTAACGCACTTAAGTTAACACAAAGCCATGGCGGCATAACACCGGTGCATTTAGAAGAATTCCGTAATCTTATATTTAGGTATAAAATCGATTTTCTTGTATATACACATTTAGCAATCGATAACGAAATGCTTCAAATCATTAGTTTAACACATTTAAGTTAATTAACCTTCTTTATCTTACTGAAGTTTACATAAAGCCATTACGGTAGAACGGCAGTGAATTTAGAAGAATTCCGTATTCTTATATTTAGGTATAAAATCGATTTTTTTGCATATACACATTTAGCAATCGATATTGAAATGCTTCAAATAACTGGTTTAACATATGTATTTAAGTTATTTAGCCTACTTTATCTTACTGGCGTTTACATTAAGCCTTATCGGCAGGACGGCAGTGCATTTTGAAGAATTCCGTAGTCTTATATTTAGGTATAAAGTCGATTTTCTTTTATATACACATTTAGTAATCGATATCGAAATGCTTCAAATGATTAGTTTAACATATTTAAATTAATAAACTTTTTTTAACGAACTGAAGTTTACATAAAACCATGGTGGCATAACGGCAGTGAATTTAGAAGAATTCCGTTATCTTATGTTTAGGTATAAAGTCGATTTTCTTGTATATACACATTTAGCAATCGATATCGAAATGCCTCAAATCATTATTTCAATATATTTAAGTTAATTAACTTTCTTTACCTTACTGAAGTTTACATAAAGCCTTAACGGTATAAAGGCAGTGCATTTGGAAGAATTCCGTAATCTTATATTTAGGTTTAAAGTCGATTTTGTTGTATTTACACATTTAGCAATCGATATCGAAATACTTCAAACAATTAGTTTAACATATTTAAAAAAATTAACCTTCTTTATCTTACTGAAGTCTACAAAATTCTAAAAGGCATAACGGCAGTGCATTTAGAAGAATTACGTAATCTTATATTTGGGTATAAAGTCGATTTTCTTGTATATACACATTTAGCAATCGATATCAAAATGCTTCAAATCATTAGTTTAACATATTAAAGTTAATAAACCCTTTTTAACGAACTGAAGTTGGCATAAAGTCCTAGCGGCATAACGGCAGTGCATGTAGAAGAATTCCGTAATCTTATGTTTAAGTATAAAGTCGATTATATCGAAATGCTTCAAATCATAAGTTTCACATATTCGAGTTAATAAAACATTTTTAACGAACTGAAGTTGTCATAAAGCCATTGCGGCATAACGGCAGTTCATGTAGAAGAATTCCGTAATCTTATATTTAGGTTAAAGTCTATTTTCATGTATTTATTTGGGAATCGATATCGAGATGCTTCAAATAATTACTTTAACATATTTAAGTTAAACAACCTTTTTTAACGTACTGAAGTTTATATAAAGCCATAACGGCAGTGTATTTCGATGAATTCCGTAATCTTATATTTATGTATAAAGTCGATTTTCTTGTTTTTACATATTTAGCAATCGATATCGAAATGCTTCAAATCATTAGTTTAACATATTTAAGTTAATTAACCCTCTTTATCATACTGAAGTCTACAAACGCCTTAACGGCATAACGGCAAAACATTTAGAAGAATTACGTAATCTTATATTTAGGTATAAAGTCGATTTTCTTGTATTTACTCAATTAGCAATCGAAATCGAAATGATTCAAATCATTAGTTTAACATATTTAAGTTAATAAACCTACTTTAACGCACTGAAGTTAACACAAAGCCATGGCGGCATAACGGCAGTGCAGTTAGAAGAATTCCGTAATGTTATAATTTTATATTTAGGTATAAAGTCGATTTTCTTGTATATACATATTTAGCAATCGATATCGAAATGCTTCAAACCGTTAGTTTAGCATATTTAAAATAATTAACCTTTTTTAACGTATTGAAGGTGATACAAAGCCATGGCGGCATAACGACAGTACAGTATTTACACATTTAGCAATCGATATCGAAATGCTTCAAACCATTAGCTTATCATATTTAAATAATTAACCTTCTTTACAGAAGCCATAACAGCATAACGGTAGTATATCTGGGTAATTTCCGTAATCTTATATTTAGGAATAAAGTCGATTTTCTTGTATATACACATTTAGCAATCGATATCGAAAATCTTTAAATCATTTGTTTAACATATTTGAGTTAATAAACCATCTTTAACGCACTGAAGTCTACATAAAGCCTTAACGGTATAACAGCACTGCATTTAGAAGAATTCCGTTATCTTATATTTAGGTATAAATTCGACTTCCTTGTATATATTCATTTAGCAAGCGATATCAAAATGCTTCAAACCATTAGTTTAATATATTTAAAATAATTTACCTTCTTTAACGTATTGAAGTTGATACAAAGCCATGGCGGCATAATGACAGTATATTTGGAAGAATTCCGTAGTCTTATATTTAGGTATAAAGTCGATTCTCTTGTATATACACATTTAGCAATCGATATCGAAATGCTTCAAATCATTAGGTTAACATAGTTAAGTTAATAAACCTTCTTTAACGCACTGAAGTCTACATAAAGTGTTAACGGCATAACGGCAGTGCATTTAGAAAAATTCCGTTATCTTATATTTAGGTATGAATTCGATTTTCTTGTATATACATATTTGGCAAGCGATATCGAAATGCTTCAAATCACTAGTTTAACATATTTAAGTTAATTAACTTTATTTAACGTTTTGAAGTTGATATAAAGCCATAACGGCAGTGCATTTGGAAGAATTCCGTAATCTTATATTTAGGTATAAAGTCGATTTTCTTTTATATACACATTTAGATATCGATATCGAAATGCTTCAAATCATTAGTTTAACATATTAAGTTAATAAACATTCTTTAACTCACTGAAGTCTACATAAAGCCTTAACGTCATAACGGCAGTGCATTTAGAAGAATTCCGTAATGTTATAATTTTATACTTAGGTGTAAATTCGATTTTCTTGTATTTGCACATTTAGCAATCGATATCGAAATGCTTCAAATCATTAGTTTAACATATTTAAGTTAATTAAGCTTCTTGAACACACTGAAGTTAACATAAAACCATGGCGGCATAACGGCAGTGCATTTAAAAGAATTCCGTAGTCTTATATTTAGGTATAAAGTCGATTTTCTTGTATATATGCATTAAGCTTTCGATATCGAAATGCTTCAAATAACTGGCTTAACATATTTAAGTTAGTAAACCTTATTTTACGAACTGAAGTTAATATAAAGCCATAACGGCATAACGGCAGTGCATTTAGAAGAATTACGTAATCTTATATTTAGGTATGAATTCGATTTTCTTGTATATACTCATTTAGCAATCGATATCGAAATGCCTCAGATCATTAGTTTAACATATTTAAGTTAATAAAGCTTCTTTAACGCCTGAAGTTAACATAAAGCCATGGCGCCATAACGGCAGTGCATGTAGAAGAATTCCATAATCTTATATTTAGGTATGTAGTCGCTTTTCTTGGATTTACACATTTAGCAATCGATATCGAAAATCTTCAAATAACTGGTTTAGCATATTTAGGTAAATTAACCTTCTTTATCTTACTGAAGTTTAAAAAAAGCCATAACGGCATAACGGCAGTATATTTGAGTGAATTCCGTAATCTTTTATTTAGGTATAAAATCGATTTTCTTGTATATACTCATTTAGCAATCGATATCGAAATTCTTCAAATCATTATTTTAACATATTTATGTTAATAAACCTTGTTTAACGATCTGAAGTTGGCATAACGACAGTGGATGTAGAAGAATTCCGTAATCTTATATTTAGGTATAAAGTCGATTTTCTTGTATATAAATATTTAGCTATCGATATCGAAATGCTTCAAATCATTAGTTTAACATATTAAGTTATTAAACATTTTTTAGCTTACTGAAGTCTACTACATAAAGCCTTAACGGTACAACGGCAGTGCATTTAGAAGAATTCCGTAATGTTATAATTTTATATCTAGGTATAAAGTCAATTTTCTTGTATTTACACATTTAGCAGTCGATATCGAAATGCTTCAAACTATTAGTTTAACATATTTAAAATAATTAACCTTCTTTAACGTATTGTAGTTGATACAAACCATGGCGGCATAACGACAGTACATTTGGAACAATTCCGTAATCTTATATTTAGGTATAAAGTCGATTTTCTTGTATATACACATTTAGCAATCGATGCCGAAATGCTTCACATCATTAGTTTAACAGATTTAAGTTAATTTATCCTCTTTATCTTACTGAAGTCTACAAAAGCCTTAACGGCATAACGGCAGTGCATTTGGAAGAGTTCCGTAATCTTATATTTAGGTATAAAGTCAATTTTGTTCAATATACGCATTTAGCAATCAATATCGAAATGCTTCAAATCATTAGTTTAACATATTTAAGTTAATAAACCTTCTTTAACGCACTGAAGTCTACAGAAAGCCTTAACTGTATAACTGCACTGCATTTAGAAGAATGCCGTTATCTTATATTGAGGTATAAATTCGATATTCTTGTATATACTCATTTAGCAAGCGATATCAAAATGCTTCAAATCATTAGTTTAACTTATTTAAGTTAATAAACCTTCTTTAATGAATTGAAGTTGACATAAAGCCATGGCGGCAAAACGACAGTACATTTGGAAGAATTCCGTATTCTTATATTTAGGTATAAATTCTATTTTCTTGTATATACACATTTAGCAATCGGTATCGAAATGCTTCAAATCATTAGTTTAACATATTTATGTTAATAAACATTCTTTAGCTCACTGAAGTCTACAGAAAGCCTTAACGGCATAACGGCAGTGCATTTAGAAGAATTCCGTTATCTTATATTTAGGTATAAATTCGATTTTTTTGTATATACACATTTAGCAATCGATACCGAAATGCTTCAAATCATTAGTTTAACATATTTAAGTTAATAAACCTTCTTTAACGCACTAAAGTCTACATAAAGCCCTAATGGCATAACGGCAGTGCATTTAGAAGAATTCCATAATGTTATAATTTTATATTTAGGTACATATAAAGTCGATTTTCTTGTATTTACATATTCAGCAATCGATATCGAAATGCTTCAAATCATTAGTTTAACATATTTAAGTTAATAAACCTTCTTTAACGTCTTGAAGTTGATAAAGAGCCATGGCGGCATAACGACAGTACATTTGGAAGAATTCCGTTATCCTATATTTAGGTATAAAGTCGATTTTCTTGTATATATGCATTAAGCAATCGATATCGAAATGCTTCAAATAACTGGTTTAACATATTTGAGTTAATAAATCTTCTTTAACGAACTGAAGTTAATATAAAGCCATAACGGCATAACGGCTGTGCATTTGGAAGAATTCCTTAGTCTTATATTTAGGCATAAAGTCGATTTTCTTGTACATACACATTTTGCAATCGATATCGAAATGATTCAAATAACTGGTTTTGCATATTAAAGTTAATTAACCTTCTTTATCTTACTGAAGTTTACATAAAGCCATAACGGCATAACGGCAGTATATTTATATGAATTCCGTTATTTTATATTTAGGTATAAAGTCGATTTTGTTGTACATACACATTTAGCAATCGATATCGAAATGCTTCAAATCATTATTTTAACATATTTAAGTTACTTAACCCTCTTTTTCTTACTGAAGTCTACGTAAAGCCTTAACGGTATAACGGCAGTGCATTTAGAAGAATTCCGTAATGTTATAATTTTATATTTAGGTGTAAAGTCGATTTTCTTGTATTTACACATTCAGTAGTCGATATCGAAATGCTTCTAACCATTAGTTTAACATATTTAAGATTATTAACCTTCTTTAACGTATTGAAGTTGATAAAAAGCCATGGCGGCATAACGACAGTACATTTGGAAGAATTCCGTAATCTTATATTTAGGTATAAAGTCGATTTTCTTGGATATACACATTTAGCAATCGATATCGAAATGCTTCAAATCATTAGTTTAACATATTTAAGTTAATAAACCTTCTTTAACGCACTGAAGTCTACATAAAGCCCTAACGGCATAACTGCACTGCATTTAGAAGAATTCGTTATCTTAAATTTAGGTATGAATTCGATTTTCTGGTATATACATATTTGGCAAGCGATATCGAAATGCTTCAAATCATTAGTTTAACATATTTAAGTTAATTAACCTTCTTTAACGTATTGAAGTTGATATAAAGCCATAACGGCAGTGCAATTGGAAGAATTCCGTAATCTTATATTTAGGTATAAAGTCGATTTTCTTTTATATACACATTTAGATATCGATGCCGAAATGCTTCAAATCATTAGTTTAACATATTAAGTTAATAAACTTTTTTTAGCTTACTAAAGTCTACATAAAGCCTTAACGGTATAACGGCAGTGCATTTAGAAGAATTCCGTAATGTTATAATTTTATATTTAGGTATAAAGTCGATTTTCTTGTATTTGCACATTTAGCAATCGATATCGAAATGCTTCAAACCATTAGTTTAACATATTTAAAACAATTAACCTTTTTTAACGTATTGAAGGAGATACAAAGCCATGGCGGCATAACGACAGTACATTTGGAAGAATTCCGTAATCTTATATTTAGGTATAAAGTCGATTTTCTTGTATATACACATGTAGCAATCGATATCGAAATGCTTCAGCTCATTAGTTTAACATATTTAAGTTAATAAACCTTCTTTAACGATCTGAAGTGGGCATATAGCCATGGAGGCAAAACTGCAGTGCACGTAGAAGAATTCCATAATCTTATATTTAGGTATAAAGTCGACTTTCTTGTATATACATATTTAGCAATCGATATCGAAATGCTTCAAATCATTAGTTTAATATATTAAGTTATTAAACACTTTTTAGCTTACTGAAGTCTACATAAAGCCTTAACGGTATAACGGCAGTGCATTTAGAAGAATTCCGTAATCCGGTAATCTTATATTTAGGTATAAAATCGATTTTCTTGTATATACACATTTAGCAATCGATAACGAAATGCTTTAAATCATTAGTTTAACACATTTAAGTTAATTAACCTTCTTTATCTTACTGAAGTTTACATAAAGCCATTACGGTAGAACGGCAGTGAATTTAGAAGAATTCCGTATTCTTATATTTAGGTATAAAATCGATTTTTTTGCATATACACATTTAGCAATCGATATTGAAATGCTTCAAATAACTGGTTTAACATATGTATTTAAGTTATTTAGCCTACTTTATCTTACTGGCGTTTACATAAAGCCTTATCGGCAGGACGGCAGTGCATTTTGAAGAATTCCGTAGTCTTATATTTAGGTATAAAGTCGATTTTCTTTTATATACACATTTAGTAATCGATATCGAAATGCTTCAAATGATTAGTTTAACATATTTAAATTAATAAACTTTTTTTAACGAACTGAAGTTTACATAAAACCATGGTGGCATAACGGCAGTGCATTTAGAAGAATTCCGTTATCTTATGTTTAGGTATAAAGTCGATTTTCTTGTATATACACATTTAGCAATCGATATCGAAATGCCTCAAATCATTATTTCAATATATTTAAGTTAATTAACTTTCTTTACCTTACTGAAATTTACATAAAGCCTTAACGGTATAAAGGCAGTGCATTTGGAAGAATTCCGTAATCTTATATTTAGGTTTTAAAGTCGATTTTGTTGTATTTACACATTTAGCAATCGATATCGAAATACTTCAAACAATTAGTTTAACATATTTAAAAAAATTAACCTTCTTTATCTTACTGAAGTCTACAAAATTCTAAAAGGCATAACGGCAGTGCATTTAGAAGAATTACGTAATCTTATATTTGGGTATAAAGTCGATTTTCTTGTATATACACATTTAGCAATCGATATCAAAATGCTTCAAATCATTAGTTTAACATATTAAAGTTAATAAACCCTTTTTAACGAACTGAAGTTGGCATAAAGTCCTAGCGGCATAACGGCAGTGCATGTAGAAGAATTCCGGAATCCTATGTTTAAGTATAAAGTCGATTATATCGAAATGCTTCAAATCATAAGTTTCACATATTTGAGTTAATAAAACATTTTTAACGAACTGAAGTTGTCATAAAGCCATGGCGGCATAACGGCAGTTCATGTAGAAGAATTCCGTAATCTTATATTTAGGTTAAAGTCTATTTTCATGTATTTATACATTTGGGAATCGATATCGAGATGCTTCAAATAATTACTTTAACATATTTAAGTTAAACAACCTTTTTTAACGTACTGAAGTTTATATAAAGCCATAACGGCAGTGTATTTCGATGAATTCCGTAATCTTATATTTATGTATAAAGTCGATTTTCTTGTATTTACATATTTAGCAATCGATATCGAAATGCTTCAAATCACTAGTTTAACATATTTAAGTTAATTAACCCTCTTTATCATACTGAAGTCTACAAACGCCTTAACGGCATAACGGCAAAACATTTAGAAGAATTACGTAATCTTATATTTAGGTATAAAGTCGATTTTCTTGTATATACTCAATTAGCAATCGAAATCGAAATGATTCAAATCATTAGTTTAACATATTTAAGTTAATAAACCTACTTTAACGCACTGAAGTTAACACAAAGCCATGGCGGCATAACGGCAGTGCAGTTAGAAGAATTCCGTAATGTTATAATTTTATATTTAGGTATAAAGTCGATTTTCTTGTATATACATATTTAGCAATCGATATCGAAATGCTTCAAACCGTTAGTTTAACATATTTAAAATAATTAACCTTTTTTAACGTATTGAAGGTGATACAAAGCCATGGCGGCATAACGACAGTACAGTATTTACACATTTAGCAATCGATATCGAAATGCTTCAAACCATTAGCTTATCATATTTAAATAATTAACCTTCTTTACAGAAGCCATAACAGCATAACGGTAGTATATTTGGGTAATTTCCGTAATCTTATATTTAGGAATAAAGTCGATTTTCTTGTATATACACATTTAGCAATCGATATCGAAAATCTTTAAATCATTTGTTTAACATATTTGAGTTAATAAACCATCTTTAACGCACTGAAGTCTACATAAAGCCTTAACGGTATAACAGCACTGCATTTAGAAGAATTCCGTTATCTTATATTTAGGTATAAATTCGACTTCCTTGTATATATTCATTTAGCAAGCGATATCAAAATGCTTCAAACCATTAGTTTAATATATTTAAAATAATTTACCTTCTTTAACGTATTGAAGTTGATTCAAAGCCATGGCGGCATAATGACAGTATATTTGGAAGAATTCCGTAGTCTTATATTTAGGTATAAAGTCGATTCTCTTGTATATACACATTTAGCAATCGATATCGAAATGCTTCAAATCATTAGTTTAACATAGTTAAGTTAATAAATCTTCTTTAACGCACTGAAGTCTACATAAAGTGTTAACGGCATAACGGCAGTGCATTTTGAAAAATTCCGTTATCTTATATTTAGGTATAAATTCGATTTTCTTGTATATACATATTTGGCAAGCGATATCGAAATGCTTCAAATCACTAGTTTAACATATGTAAGTTAATTAACTTTATTTAACGTTTTGAAGTTGATATAAAGCCATAACGGCAGTGCATTTGGAAGAATTCCGTAATCTTATATTTAGGTATAAAGTCGATTTTCTTTTATATACACATTTAGATATCGATATCGAAATGCTTCAAATCATTAGTTTAACATATTAAGTTAATAAACATTCTTTAACTCACTGAAGTCTACATAAAGCCTTAACGTCATAACGGCAGTGCATTTAGAAGAATTCCCTAATGTTATAATTTTATACTTAGGTATAAATTCGATTTTCTTGTATTTGCACATTTAGCAATCGATATCGAAATGCTTCAAATCATTAGTTTAACATATTTAAGTTAATTAAGCTTCTTGAACACACTGAAGTTAACATAAAACCATGGCGGCATAAAGGCATAACGGCAGTGCATTTAAAAGAATTCCGTAGTCTTATATTTAGGTATAAAGTCGATTTTCTTGTATATATGCATTAAGCTTTCGAAATGCTTCAAATAACTGGCTTAACATATTTAAGTTAGTAAACCTTATTTTACGAACTGAAGTTAATATAAAGCCATAACGGCATAACGGCAGTGCATTTAGAAGAATTACGTAATCTTATATTTAGGTATGAATTCGATTTTCTTGTATATACTCATTTAGCAATCGATATCGAAATGCCTCAGATCATTAGTTTAACATATTTAAGTTAATAAAGCTTCTTTAACGCCTGAAGTTAACATAAAGCCATGGCGCCATAACGGCAGTGCATGTAGAAGAATTCCATAATCTTATATTTAGGTATGTAGTCGCTTTTCTTGGATTTACACATTTAGCAATCGATATCGAAAATCTTCAAATAACTGGTTTAGCATATTTAGTTAAATTAACCTTCTTTATCTTACTGAAGTTTAAATAAAGCCATAACGGCATAACGGCAGTATATTTGAGTGAATTCCGTAATCTTTTATTTAGGTATAAAATCGATTTTCTTGTATATACTCATTTAGCAATCGATATCGAAATTCTTCAAATCATTAGTTTAACATATTTATGTTAATAAACCTTGTTTAACGATCTGAAGTTGGCATAACGACAGTGGATGTAGAAGAATTCCGTAATCTTATATTTAGGTATAAAGTCGATTTTCTTGTATATACATATTTAGCTATCGATATCGAAATGCTTCAAATCATTAGTTTAACATATTAAGTTATTAAACATTTTTTAGCTTACTGAAGTCTACTACATAAAGCCTTAACGGTACAACGGCAGTGCATTTAGAAGAATTCCGTAATGTTATAATTTTATATCTAGGTATAAAGTCGATTTTCTTGTATTTACACATTTAGCAGTCGATATCGAAATGCTTCAAACTATTAGTTTAACATATTTAAAATAATTAACCTTCTTTAACGTATTGTAGTTGATACAAACCATGGCGGCATAACGACAGTACATTTGGAACAATTCCGTAATCTTATATTTAGGTATAAAGTCGATTTTCTTGTATATACACATTTAGCAATCGATGCCGAAATGCTTCACATCATTAGTTTAACAGATTTAAGTTAATTTATCCTCTTTATCTTACTGAAGTCTACAAAAGCCTTAACGGCATAACGGCAGTGCATTTGGAAGAGTTCCGTAATCTTATATTTAGGTATATAGTCGATTTTGTTCAATATACGCATTTAGCAATCAATATCGAAATGCTTCAAATCATTAGTTTAACATATTTAAGTTAATAAACCTTCTTTAACGCACTGAAGTCTACAGAAAGCCTTAACTGTATAACTGCACTGCATTTAGAAGAATGCCGTTATCTTATATTGAGGTATAAATTCGATATTCTTGTATATACTCATTTAGCAAGCGATATCAAAATGCTTCAAATCATTAGTTTAACTTATTTAAGTTAATAAACCTTCTTTAATGAATTGAAGTTGACATAAAGCCATGGCGGCAAAACGACAGTACATTTGGAAGAATTCCGTATTCTTATATTTAGGTATAAATTCTATTTTCTTGTATATACACATTTAGCAATCGGTATCGAAATGCTTCAAATCATTAGTTTAACATATTTATGTTAATAAACATTCTTTAGCTCACTGAAGTCTACAGAAAGCCTTAACGGCATAACGGCAGTGCATTTAGAAGAATTCCGTTATCTTATATTTAGGTATAAATTCGATTTTTTTGTATATACACATTTAGCAATCGATACCGAAATGCTTCAAATCATTAGTTTAACATATTTAAGTTAATAAACCTTCTTTAACGCACTAAAGTCTACATAAAGCCCTAATGGCATAATGGCAGTGCATTTAGAAGAATTCCATAATGTTATAATTTTATATTTAGGTACATATAAAGTCGATTTTCTTGTATTTACATATTTAGCAATCGATATCGAAATGCTTCAAATCATTAGTTTAACATATTTAAGTTAATAAACCTTCTTTAACGTCTTGAAGTTGATAAAGAGCCATGGCGGCATAACGACAGTACATTTGGAAGAATTCCGTAGTCTTATATTTAGGTATAAAGTCGATTTTCTTGTATATATGCATTAAGCAATCGATATCGAAATGCTTCAAATAACTGGTTTAACATATTTAAGTTAATAAATCTTCTTTAACGAACTGAAGTTAATATAAAGCCATAACGGCATAACGGCAGTGCATTTGGAAGAATTCCTTAGTCTTATATTTAGGCATAAAGTCGATTTTCTTGTACATACACATTTTGCAATCGATATCGAAATGATTCAAATAACTGGTTTTGCATATTAAAGTTAATTAACCTTCTTTATCTTACTGAAGTTTACATAAAGCCATAACGGCATAACGGCAGTATATTTATATGAATTCCGTTATTTTATATTTAGGTATAAAGTCGATTTTGTTGTACATACACATTTAGCAATAGATATCGAAATGCTTCAAATCATTATTTTAACATATTTAAGTTACTTAACCCTCTTTTCCTTACTGAAGTCTACGTAAAGCCTTAACGGTATAACGGCAGTGCATTTAGAAGAATTCCGTAATGTTATAATTTTATATTTAGGTGTAAAGTCGATTTTCTTGTATTTACACATTCAGTAGTCGATATCGAAATGCTTCTAACCATTAGTTTAACATATTTAAGATT
>JAPZAG010002085.1:0-21755 GCA_027475135.1 Bactrocera correcta
TAATGTTTGACCCACCTAAATTATCTAACCAATGTTTTATGTTTGACCCACCTCGTTCAAATTGTTTAGCCTCAGAGCGTTAGCAAAGTTGAAACAAAAATGTGACTATTGCCAAGCCCCTGATAGGAGTAGAAGAAAGATTGAAGACTTTCCTGAGATCTCTTTAAATTATCTAACCAATGCTTAATGTTTGACCCACCTAAATTATCTAACCAATGTTTTATGTTTGACCCACCTCATTCATATTGTTTAGCATCAGAGCGTTAGCAAAGTTGAAACAAAAATGTGACTATTGCCAAGCCCCTGGTAGGAGTAGAAGAAAGATTGAAGACTTTCCTGAGAGCTCTTTAAATTATCTAACCAATGCTTTATGTTTGACCCACCTCGTTCCAATAGTTTAGCCTCAGAGCGTTTACAAATTTGAAACAAAAATGTGACTATTGCCAAGCCCCTGGTAGGAGTAGAAGAAAGATTGAAGACTTTCCTGAGAGCTCTTTAAATTATCCAACCAATGCTTAATGTTTGACCCACCCCGTTCCAATAGTTTAGCCGCTAGAGCGTTAGCAAAGTTGAAACAAAAATGTGACTATTGCCAAGCCCCTGATAGGAGTAGAAGAAAGATTGAAGACTTTCCTGAGAGCTCTTTAAATTATCTTACCAATGCTTTATGTTTGACACACCTCGTTCCAATAGTTTAGCCTCAGAACGTTAGCAAAGTTGAAACAAAAATGTGACTATTGCCAAGAAGAGAGATTGAAGATTTTTCTGATAGCTCTTTAAATTATCTTACCAATGCTTTATGTTTTCCTCATCCCGTTCCATTAGTTTAGCCTCAGAACGTTAGCAAAGTTGAAACAAAAATGTTGCTATTGCCAAGCCCCTGATAGGAGTAGAAGAAAACTTGGTGTCTCTCCTGAGAGCTCTTTAAATTATCTAACCAATGCTTTATGTTTGACCCACCTCGTTCCAATAGTTTAGCCTCAGAACGTTAGCAAAGTTGAAACAAAAATGTGACTATTGCCAAGAAGAAAGATTGAAGATTTTTCTGATAGCTCTTTAAATTATCTTACCAATGCTTTATGTTTTCCTCATCCCGTTCCATTAGTTTAGCCTCAGAACGTTAGCAAAGTTGAAACAAAAATGTGACTATTGCCAAGCCCCTAGTAGGAGTACAAGAAGGATTGAAGACGTTACTGAGAGCTCTTTAAATTATATAACCAATGCTTTATGTTTGACCCACCTCGTTCCAATAGTTTAGCCGCTGGAGCGTTAGCAAAGTTGAAACAAAAATGTGACTATTGCCAAGCCCCTGATAGGACTAGAAGAAAAATTGGGGACTTTCCTGGGAGCTCTTTAAATTATCTTACCAATGTTTTATGTTTGACCCACCTCGTTCAAATTTTTTAGCCTCAGAGCGTTAGCAAAGTTAAAACAAAAATGTGATTAGGACTAAAAGAAAAATTGGGGACTTTCCTGAGAGCTTTTTCAATTATCTAACCAATGATTAATGTTTGACCCACCTCGTTCCAATAGTTTAGCCGCTAGAGCGTTAGCAAAGTTGAAACAAAAATGTGACTATTGCTAAGCGCTTGGTAGCAGTAGAAGAAAGATTGAAGACTTTCCTGAGAGCTCTTTAAATTATCTTACCAATGCTTAATGTTTGACCCACCTCGTTCCAATAGTTTAGCCGCTAGAGCGTTAGCAAAGTTGAAACAAAAATGTGACTATTGCCAAGCCCCTGGTAGGAGTAGAAGAAAGATTGAAGACTTTCCTTAGAGTTCTTTAAATTATCTAACAATGCTTTATGTTTGACCCACATCGTTCCAATAGTTTAGCCTCAGAGCGTTAACAAAGTTGAATCAAAAATGTGACTATTGCTAAGCCCCTGGTAGGAGTAGAAGAAAGATTGAAGACTTTCCTGAGAGCTCTTTAAATTATCTTACCAATGCTTTATGTTTGACACACCTCGTTCCAATGGTTTAGCCGCTAAAGCGTTAGCAAAGTTGAAACAAAAATGTGACTATTGCCAAGCCCCTGATAGGAGTAGAAGAAAACCTGGGGTCTCTCCTGAGAGCTCTTGAAATTATCTAACCAATGCTTTATGTTTGACCCACCTCGTTCCAATAGTTTAGCTAGAGCGTTAGCAAAGTTGAAACAATTGGGAACTTTCCTGGGAGCTCTTTAAATTATCTTACCAATGTTTTATGGTTGACCCACCTCGTTCAAATTGTTTAGCCTCAGAGCGTTAGCAAAGTTGAAACAAAAATGTGAGTAGGACTAAAAGAAAGATTGAAGACTTTCCTGAGAGCTCTTTAAATTATCTAACCAATGCTTTATGTTTGACCCACCTCGTTCCAATAGTTTAGCCTCAGAGCGTTAGCAAAGTTGACACCAAAATGTGACTATTGCCAAGCCCCTGATAGGAGTAGAAGAAAGATTGAAGACTTTCCTGAGAGCTCTTTAAATTATCTAACCAATGCTTAATGTCTGACCCACCTCGTTCCAATAGTTTAGCCGCTAGAGCGTTAGCAAAGTTGAAACAAAAATGTCACTATTGCCAAGCCAATGGTAGGAGTAGAAGAAAAATTGGGGACTTTCCTGAGTGCTCTTTAAATTATCTAACCAATGCTTTATGTTTGACCCACCTCGTTCCAATAGTTTAGCCTCAGAGCGTTAGCAAAGTTGAAACCAAAATGTGACTATTGCCAAGCCCCTGGTAGGAGTAGAAGAAAGATTGAAGACTTTCCTGAGAGCTCTTTAAATTATCTAACCAATGCTTTATGTTTGACCCACCTCTTTCTAATAGTTTAACCTCAGAGCGTTATCAAAGTTGAAACAAAAATGTGAGTAGGACTAAAAGAAAGATTGAAGACTTTCCTGAGAGCTCTTTAAATTATCTAATCAATGCTTTATGTTTGACACACCTCGTTCCAATAGTTTAGCCTCAGAGCGTTAACAAAGTTGATACAAAAATGTGACTATTGCCAAGCCCCTGATAGGAGTAGAAGAAAAATTGGGAACTTTCCTGGGAGCTCTTTAAATTATCTTACCAATGTTTTATGGTTGACCCACCTCGTTCAAATTGTTTAGCCTCAGAGCGTTAGCAAAGTTGAAACAAAAATGTGAGTAGGACTAAAAGAAAGATTGAAGACTTTCCTGAGAGCTCTTTAAATTATCTAACCAATGCTTTATGTTTGACCCACCTCGTTCCAATAGTTTAGCCTCAGAGCATTAGCAAAGTTGACACCAAAATGTGACTATTGCCAAGCCCCTGATAGGAGTAGAAGAAAGATTGAAGACTTTCCTGAGAGCTCTTTAAATTATCTAACCAATGCTTAATGTTTGACCCACCTCGTTCCAATAGTTTAGCCGCTAGAGCGTTAGCAAATTTGAAACAAAAATGTCACTATTGCCAAGCCAATGGTAGGAGTAGAAGAAAAATTGGGGACTTTCCTGAGTGCTCTTTAAATTATCTAACCAATGCTTTATGTTTGACCCACCTCGTTCCAATAGTTTAGCCGCTAGAGCGTTAGCAAAGTTGAAACAAAAATGTGACTATTGCCAAGCCAATGGTAGAAGTAGAAGAAAAATTTGGGACTTTCCTGAGAGCTCTTTAAATTATCTAACAAATGCTTAATGTTTGACCCACCTCGTTCCAATAGTTTAGCCGCTAGAGCGTTAGCAAAGTTGAAACAAAAATGTGACTATTGCCAAGCCAATGGTAGGAGTAGAAGAAAAATTGGGGACTTTCCTGAGAGCTCTTTAAATTATCTAACAAATGCTTAATGTTTGACCCACCTCGTTCCAATAGTTTAGCCGCTAGAGCGTTAGCAAAGTTGAAACAAAAATGTGACTATTGCCAAGCCCCTGATAGGAGTAGAAGAAAAATTGGGGACTTTCCTGAAGCTCTTTAAATTATCTTACCAATATTTTTTGTTTGACCCACCTCGTTCAAATTGTTTAGCCTCAGAGCGTTAGCAAAGTTGAAACAAAAATGTGAGTAGGACTAAAAGAAAGATTGAAGACTTTCCTGAGAGCTCTTTAACCCATTAAACGCGAAAGCTAAATAGCAAAGATAGAGGAACCAAACTTTGTGTGGATACTACAAGGGTTGATATGTACACAAAACTACAAACAAAAGTTTCGACCCCTATCCGGGGGGGTCTGCACGACCCGTGACATATATGTAACGCTCGCGGGTTTCTGTTATGTAATACAATGTTTGATACTAACATGTATATAAACACTTCCATTGGATTTAATTCATCAATTTTATTATTTTAATTATAAAGTTTACAAAAAGAAAACGAAACAAGTACAAACGTATGAGAATTCATAAATTTTTGGTTGAGAAAGAAAACTCAAACTGGTCTAAAGTGAAAGTTATAGAAACAATCCACACACAAACCTACGTCACACTTTACACATTTGGTGTTTATTGATCGCTGGCAGTTGTTTCCAGTACAGCATCTCCTGGTAGGATTTCTAACTATGAAATGGCCAATTAGGTCATATCTAGCATCAAGCTCAATTTGCGAATCCGAACGTCTAAATCCCCATGGTCCTCGGACTTGTCCATAAGTACGACAAAAGTGATTAGCAATGGTTCTTCTAAACTGTAGCTGGGTTAGCCCCTGTCCGCCTTTTCTATGTAAGAGCCAAGCATTTTGAATGGAGACATCAACCAACCAGGTAAAAATTGAGAACCACCACTTCTTCCCTCTAGCTCCAATCCTGTAAGCGTTAACGTTTTGGTCCATACGGTCTGTTCCGCCCATATTCTTATTATACATTGCGATAGCATTGGGGACTTGAACCTGAATTCGAGCATGTTCTGCCCTAGAGTATCTTCCAGCTGTCCCTACCGGTGTCTTTCCAAATAAAGTTGATGCAACGGAAACTACTGCATTGTCTACCCATTTCGTGACTGTAATATCGCATTCAGAAATCCGGGAACTAGCCATATAACCACGTTCCTTTTTTTTCAACTTATCCTTCAGTGGCAAAGGGCAAGAGATTGGTATTGAATTTTGCCGAATTGTTCCAGTTCCCTCATATCCCATTTTTTTTAATCCAACCAAAACAGGTATTGAAGTGAATAGATTATCGAAAAAGAATTGAAATGAAAGTGGCTTCCACGTTTCATCGAATTCATCGATCATTGAAAACAACGGAGCAGCGTTCTTTCCATAGTTTGCAGCGTACTCTTCGTTCGTCCTAGGGTTTTCTCTCTGATACATCTCGAAGTTTAGAAGATAACCGGAAGGCGTATTTAGACACCACATTTTATAACCAAATCTCAACGGTTTGCCTCTAATAAATTATTTACAACCGTGCCTGCCATAGTATTCCACCATTGATTCATCGTACAACAAATTCCGCTCTGGATGAAAATTTTTTGCAAAATTCGCTTTCAAAGCATCAGTTAGGGGTTCAATTTCCATATTTTATCCGATAAATCTGTCTTTCCGGGGTCAATAAAGTGTAGATTTGCAAAAATAGTTCGAAAACGATCACGCCTCATCGAGTCAATAATCACAAGATTTTGAATATCTTTGTCAACGCTCCAATATGCTTCTTTGTTTGGAGAATAGATAAATATATCCACTTATTATCAGAATTCCTAAAAATACTTTCATTTCTCCAACTGTAATATTTGGGTTCCCATTATTATTTAAGAGCGAATATCTGTTTGACTCGTCACACAGCATTTGCAATAATTCATCATCAAAAAACTTTTGGAATTGCTCATATGGCTCTAGGTTGCTGCAGTCACTGTAATTACCCTCAGGGAAAATTGGAGATCTAGGTTCGATATTATCATCGACCCACGTAAAGGATGGTTTGGCTCTCTTAGCCTTACTATGTGACTGACCTGCAGTTATCTTACGACGACGAAAATTGGTTTGTTCCCTGGGCTTCTGAGTTGAACGCGATGTACTCGGCTTTTCGGATGCTTGCACAGAAGCAAATGATTCCTCCAAAAGGTTTACTTCTAACTCTGAGATAGAATGATTCAAGCAGTCTAAAATTTCAGCGTCCATATCAAAGTCGGGGTTCTCTTCAAAGTCGGTATTTTTTCTTGTAACAATTTCACAATCCTCGACAAGCTGTGTATGTGACAAGTTTTCCAAAGTACCGCTGTCTTCATCTGCCGAATCATCACCTGAAAGAGCACCCGCGTCAGGAGCCTCTATATATATAGCTTCCACTTCTTCTTCTTCATTATTTGTCAATTCGTCCAAAACTGCGCAAACTTCTTCAACAGTTAGTTTTGCCCTAATAATGGAAGAACACGCACATAAATATGTATATTATACATAGTTATACAATTCATAAGGTGAACCCGCGAACGTGACATATATGTCACAGCTACACAAGACGAAAAAAAAACCTACAAATACGGTAATTTTCAATTTTTTTTTCTATTAGCATAAAATTTCAAACACTATCAAAATATACAAAACACTCTTTTCACATAAATCGGTGACACTTTATTAAAAATCGTACTTACCGACAACGTGTTCCCATTTCGACAGTTTTTTTAGGTGTATGAAATCGGCTTCATGTTCACTGCGCTACTAATTTTGCTACACTAAACGGAAAGGGCAAAATATATCGCACACTTATTCTTTGATTTGTTCACTTCAATTCTAATTTGTAATTGGGAACATTTGAAATTGCATTTCGAAAAAGTCGTTGATTTATGTGAAAGATCGGAGCGTTACATATATGTAACACTAGCGTTTAATGGGTTAAATTATCTAACCAATGCTTTATGTTTGACACACCTCGTTCCAATAGTTAGCAAAGTTGAAACAAAAATGTGACTATTGCCATGTCCCTGATAGGAGTAGAAAAAAAATTGGGGACTTTCCTGAGAGCTCTTTAAATTATCTAACCAATGCTTTATGTTTGACACACCTCGTTCCAATAGTTAGCAAAGTTGAAACAAAAATGTGACTATTGCCATGTCCCTGATAGGAGTAGAAAAAAAATTGGGGACTTTCCAGAGAGCTCTTTTAATTATCTAACCAATGCTTAATGCTTGACCCACCTCTTTCTAATAGTTTAGCCTCTAAAGAGTTAGCAAAGTTGAAACCAAAATGTGACTATTGCCAAGCCCCTGATAGGAGTAGAAGAAATATTGAAGACTTTCCTGAGAGCTCTTTAGACTATCTAACCAATGCTTAACGTTTGACCACCTCGTTCCAATAGTTTAGCCGCTAGAGCGTTAGCAAAGTTGAAACAAAAATGTGACTATTGCCAAACCAATGGTAGGAGTAGAAGAAAAATTGGGGACTTTCCCGAGAGCTCTTTAAATTGTCTAACCAATGCTTAATGTTTGACCCACCTCGTTCCAATAGTTTAGCCGCTAGAGCGTTAGCAAAGTTGAAACAAAAATGTGACTATTGCGGAGCCCCTGGTAGGAGTAGAAGAAAGATTGAAGACTTTCCTGAGAGCCCTTTAGATTATCTAACCAATGCTTTATGTTTGACCCACCTCGTTCCAATAGTTTAGCCGTCAGAGCGTTAGCAAAGTTGAAACAAAAATGTGACTATTGCCAAGCGCTTGGTAGGAGTAAAAGAAAGATTGAAGTCTTTCCTGAGAGCGCTTTAAATTATCTAGCCAATGCTTTATGTTTGACCCACCTCGTTCCAATAGTTTAGCCTCAGAGCGTTAGCAAAGTTGAAACAAAAATGTGACTATTGCCAAGCCCCTGGTAGGAGTAGAACAAATATTGAAGACTTTCCTTAGAGTTCTTTAAATTATCTAACCAATGCTTTATGTTTGACCCACATCGTTCCAATAGTTTAGCCTCAGAGCGTTAGCAAAGTTGAAACAAAAATGTGACTATTGCTAAGCCCCTGATAGGAGTAGAAGAAAGATTGAAGACTTTCCTGAGAGCTCTTTAAATTATCTAACCAATGCTTTATGTTTGACCCACCTCGTTCCAATACTTTAGCCTCAGAGCGTTAGCAAAATTGAAACAAAAATGTGACTAGTTCCAAGCCCCTGATAGGAGTAGAAGAAAGATTGAATGCTTTATGTTTGACCCACCTCGTTCCAATAGTTTAGCCGCTAGAGCGTTATTAAAGTTGAAACAAAAATGTGACTATTGCCAAGCCAATGGTAGGAGTAGAAGAAAAATTGGGGACTTTCCTGAGAGCCCTTTAAATTATCTAACCAATGCTTTATGTTTGACCCACCTCGTTCCAATACTTGAGCCTCAGAGCGTTAGCAAAATTGAAACAAAAATGTGACTAGTTCCAAGCCCCTGATAGGAGTAGAAGAAAGATTGAATGCTTTATGTTTGACCCACCTCGTTCCAATAGTTTAGCCGCTAGAGCGTTATTAAAGTTGAAACAAAAATGTGACTATTTCCAAGCCTCTGATAGGAGTAGAAGAAAGAGTGACGATTTTTAGTTTAGCTGCTAAAGCGTTGCTAACACTATTAGAACGAGGTGAGTCACACATAAAGCATTGGTTAGATAATTTAAAGAGCTCTTAGAAAAATCTTCACTCTTTCTTCTACTCCTATCAGAGGCTTGGAAATAGTCACATTTTTGTTTCACTTTTGATAATACATAAAGCATTGGTTGGATAATTTAAAGAGCTTTCAGGAAAGTCTTCAATCTTTCTTCTACTCCTATCAGGGGCTTGGCAATAGTCACATTTTTGTTTCAATTTTGCTAACGCTCTAGAGGTTAAACTGTTGGAACGAGGTGGGTCAAACGTAAAGCATTGGTTAGATAATTTAAAGAGCTCTCAGGAAAGTCTTCAATCTTTCTTCTACTTCTATCAGGGGCTTAACAATAGTCACATTTTTGTTTCAACTTTGCGAACGCTCTAGCGGCTAAACTATTGGAACGAGGTGGGTCAAACATTAAGTATTGGTTAGATAATTTAAAGAGCTCTCAGGAAAGTCCCTAATTTTTCTTCTGCTCCTACCAGGGGCTTGGCAATAGTCACATTTTTGTTTCAATTTTGCTAACGCTCTGAGGCTAAAGTATTGGAACGAGGTGGGTCAAACATTAAGCATTGGTTAGATAATTTAAAGAGCTCTCAGGAAAGTCTTCAATCTTTCTTCTACTCCTATCAGGGGCTTAGCAATAGTCACATTTTTGTTTCAACTTTGTTAACGCTCTGAGGCTAAACTATTGGAACGAGCTGGGTCAAACATAAAGCATTGGTTGGATAATTTAAAGAGCTCTTAGGAAAGTCTTCACTCTTTCTTCTACTCCTATCAGGGGCTTGGCAATAGTCACATTTTTGTCTCACTTTTGATAACGCTCTAGCGGGTAAACTATTTGAACGAGGTGAGTCAAACATAAAGCATTGGTTAGATAATTTAAAGAGTTTTCAGGAAAGTCTTCAATCTTTCTTCTGCTCTAACCAGGCGCTTGGCAATAATCACATTTCTGTTTCAACTTTTCTAACGCTCTAGTGGCTAAACTATTGAAACGAGGTATGCCGAACTTAAAGCATTGGTTAGATAACTTAATAACTATAACTATTTGAACGAGGTGGGTCAAACATAAAGCATTGGTTAGATAATTTAAAGAGCTCTCAGGAAAGTCTTAAATTTTTCTTTTACTCCTACCAGGCGCTCCGCAATAGTCACATTTTTGTTTCAACTTTGCTAACGCTCTAGTGGCTAATTTATTGAAACGAGGTGGGTCGAACATAAAGCATTGGTTAGATAATTTATACTAATGAGTTGAACCATCTCGATATCGATTGCTAAATATGTATATACAACAAAATCGACTTTATACCTAAATATAAGATTACGAAATTCTTCCAAATGCAATGCCGTTATACCGTTATGGCTTTACGTAAACTTCAGTAAGATAAAGAAGGTTAATTAACTTAAATATGTTAAACTAATGAATTGAAGCATCTCGATATCGATTGCTTAATGTGTATATATAACAAAATCGACATTATACCTAAATATAAGTTTACAGAATTCTTCCAAATGCACTGGCGTTATACCGTTATGGCGTTACGTAAACTTCTGTCAGATAAAGAAGGTTAATTAACTTAAATATGTTAAACTAATGATTTGAAGCATCTCGATATCGATTGCTAAATGTGTATATACAAGAAAATCGACTTTATACCTAAATAAAAGATTACAGAATTCTTCTAAATGCACTCCCGTTATGCCGCCATGGCTTTACGTAAACTTTAGTAAGAAAATAAGGTTAATTCACTTAAATATGTTAAACTAATGATTTGAAGCATTTCGTTATCATTTGCTAAATGTGTATATACAAGAAAATCGACTTTATACCTAAATATAAGATTACGGAATTCTTCTAAATGCACTGCCGTTATGCCGCCATGGCTTTATGCCAACTTCCGTTCGTTAAAGAAGGTTAATTAACTTAAATATGTTAAACTAATGATTTGAAGCATTTCGATATCGATTGCTAATTGTGTATATACAAGAAAATCGACTTTATGCCTAAATATAAGACTACGGAATTCTTCCAAATGCAGTGCCGTTATGGCTTTTTGTCAACTTCAGTTCGCTAAAGGAGGTTTATTAAATTAAATATGTTAAACCAGTTACCTGAAGCATTTCGATATCGATTGCGAAATGTATATACAAGAAAATCGACTTTATACCTAAATATAAAATTATAACGTTACGGAATTCTTCTAAATGCACTGCCGCTATACCGTCATGGCTTTATGTACGCTTCAGTATGCTAAAAAATATTTATTAACTTAATATGTTAATATGTTAAACTAACGTTTTGAAGCATTTCGATATCGATTGCTAAATGTGTATATACAAAAAATCGACTTTATACCTAAATATAAGATAACGGAGTTCTTCTAAATGCACTGCCGTTATGCCGTTATGGCTTTATGTTAACTTCAGATCGTTAAAGAAGGTTCATTAACTTAAATATGTTAAACCAGTTATTTGAAGCATTTCGAAATCGATTTCTTAATGCATATATACAAGAAAATCGACTTTATACCTAAATATAAGATTACGGAATTCTTCCAAATGTACTGTCGTTATGCCGCCATGGCTTTATATCAACTTCAATACGTTTAAGAAGGTTAATTAACTTAAACATGTTAAACTAATAATTTAAAGCATTTCGATATTGATAGCTAAATGTGTATATAAATTACAAGACCGGTTGTTTAATTCACGATTTTCTTTATTTCCCTTGCTTGGAGCAAGGGCAGCCGTAAAGGCTGAGCGAGTAAATACAACTGAACCGTCTTAAAGTTATTGTAGCAGCGACTACGCCTAAATACCTGTCTGAATAACACACGCTCTGCCACGTGACTTGCCAGCGCAGTAGCAGCGATAGGTGTTTGTTGTTGTCACGCGCAACTCGTTGAGCGCTTCGTCAGCAATATCGTTGGAAAAATAATTTTCGCACGCTCAGCCCCAGACGCATCGTCAGCGATTTCGGTGGAGTTGAAATGTTGTCCGGAAGAGTGTTGTTACTCTTGTTCCTTTGTTGTTGGCTACTATGGTGTGTTAACTTATACAAGAAAATCGACTTTGTACCTAAATATAAGATTACGGAATTTTTCCAAATGTGCTGTTGTTATGCCGCCATGGCTTTATATCAACTTCAATACGTTAAAGAAGGTTAATTAACTTAAATATGTTAAACTAATGATTTGAAGCATTTCGATATCGATTGCAAAATGTGTATGTACAAGAAAATCGACTTTATACCTAAATATAAGATTACGGAATTCTTCCGAATGTACTGTCATTATGCCGCCATGGCTTTGTATCAACTTCAATACGTTAAAGAAGGTTAATTATTTTAAATGTTAAACTAATGGTTTGAAGCATTTCGATATCGATTGCTAAATGTGTATATACAAGAAAATCGAATTAATACCTAAATATAAAATTAAAACAATACGGAATTCTTCTAAATGCACTGCCGTTATACCGTTAAGGCTTTATGTAGACTTCAGTAAGCTAAAAAATGTTTATTAACTTAATATGTTGAACTAATGATTTGAAGCATTTCGATATCGATAGCTAAATGTGTATGTAAAAGAAAATCGAATTCATACCTAAATATAAGACTACGGAATTCTTCCAAACGCACTGCCGTTATGCCGTTATGGCTTTATATTAACTTCAGTTCGTTAAAGAAGGTTGATTAACTTAAATATGTTAAACCAGTTATTTGAAGCATTTCGATATCGATTGCTTAATGCATATATACAAGAAAATCGAATTTATACCTAAATATAAGACTACGGAATTCTTCCAAATGTACTGTCGTTATGCCGCCATGGCTCTTTATCAACTTCAATACGTTAAAGAAGGTTAATTAACTTAAATATGCTAAGCTAATGATTTGAAGCATTTCGATATCGCTTGCTAAATTTGTATATACAAGAAAATCGAATTTATACCTAAATATAAAATTATAACATTACGGCACTGCCGTTATACCGCTAAGGCTTTATTTAGACTTCAGTAAGCTAAAAAATGTTTATTAACTTAATATGTTAAACTAATGATTTCAAGAATTTCGATATGGATATCGAAATGTGTATATAAAAGAAAATCGACTTTATACCTAAATATAAGATTACGGAATTCTTCCAAATGCACTGCCGTTATGGCTTTATATCAACTGCAATACGTTAAAGAAGGTTAATTAACTTAAATATGTTAAACTAATGATTTGAAGCATTTCGATATCGCTTGCCAAATATGTATATACAAGAAAATCGAATTTATACCTAAATATAAGATAACGGAATTATTCTACATGCACTGCCGTTATGCCGTTAACGCTTTATGTAGACTTCAGTGCGTTAAAGAAGGTTTATTAACTTAAATATGTTAAACTAATAATTTAAAGCATTTCGGTATCGATTGCTAAATGCGTATATACAAGAAAATTGACTTTATACCTAAATATAAGATTACGGAATTCTTCCAATCCTACTATCATTATGCCTCCATGGCTTTGTATCAACTTCAATACGTTAAAGAAGGTTAATTATTTTAAATATGTTAAACTAATGGTTTGAAGCATTTCGATATCGATTGCTAAGTGTGCAAATACAAGAAAATCGGCTTATACCTAAATATAAAATTATAACATTACGGAATTCTTCTAAATGCACTGCAGTTATGAAAGTTAAAGAAGGTTTATTAACTTAAATATGTTAAACTAATGAGTTGAAGCATTTCGATATCGATTGCTAAATGTGTATATACAAGAAAATCGATTTTATACCTAAATAAAAGATTACGGAATTCACTCAAATATACTGCCGTTATGCCGTTATGGCTTTATTTAGACTTCAGTAAGATAAAGAAGGTTAATTAACCTAAATATGCTAAACCAGTTATTTGAAGATTTTCGATATCTATTGCTAAATATGCAAATCCAAGAAAATCGACTACATACCTAAATATAAGATTACGGAATTCTTCTGCGTGCACTGCAGTTATGAAAGTTAAAGAAGGTTTATTAACTTAAATATGTTAAACTAATGAGGTAAAGCATTTAGATATCGATTGCTAAATGTGTATATACAAGAAAATCGATTTTATACCTAAATATAAGATTACGTAATTCTTCTAAATGCACTGCCGTTATGGCTTTATATTAACTTCAGTTCGTTGAAGAAGGTTAATTAACTTAAATATGTTAAACTAGTTATTTGAAGCATTTCGATATTGACTGCTAAATGAGTATATACAAGAAAATCTATGTACTTTACACCTAAATATAAAATTATTACATTACGGAATTCTTCTTAATGCACTGCCGTTATACCGTTAAGGCTTTATGTAGACTTCAGTAAGCTAAAATATGTTTATTAACTTAATATGTTAAACTAATGATTTGAAGCATTTCGATATCGCTTGCTAAATTTGTATGTACAAGAAAATCGAATTTATACCTAAATATAAAATTATAACATTACGGCACTGCCGTTATACCGCTAAGGCTTTATTTAGACTTCAGTAAGCTAAAAAATGTTTATTAACTTAATATGTTAAACTAATGATTTCAAGCATTTCGATATGGATATCGAAATGCGTATATAAAAGAAAATCGACTTTATACCTAATTATAAGATTACGGAATTCTTCCAAATGCACTGCCGTTATGGCTTTATATCAACTGCAATACGTTAAAGAAGGTTAATTAACTTAAATATGTTAAACTAATGATTTGAAGCATTTCGATATCGCTTGCCAAATATGTATATACAAGAAAATCGAATTTATACCTAAATATAAGATAACGGAGTTCTTCTACATGCACTGCCGTTATGCCGTTAACGCTTTATGTAGACTTCAGTGCGTTAAAGAAGGTTTATTAACTTAAATATGTTAAACTAATGATTTAAAGCATTTCGATATCGATTGCTAAATGTGCAAATGCAAGAAAATCGACTTTATACCTAAATATAAAATTATAACATTACGGAATTCTTCTAAATGCATTGCCGTTATACCGTTAAGGCTTTATGTAGACTTTAGTAAGCTAAAAAATGTTTATTAATTTAATATGTTAAACAAATGATTTGAAGCATTTCGATATCGATAGCTAAATATGTATATACAAGAAAATCGACTTTATACCTAAATACAAGATTAAAGAATTCTTCTACATCCACTGCCGTTATGCCAACTTCAGATCGTTAAAGAAGGTTTATTAACTTAAATATGTTAAACTAATGAGTTGAAGCATTTCGATATCGATTGCTAAATGTGTATATACAAGAAAATCGATTTTATACCTAAATAAAAGGTTACGGAATTCACTCAAATATACTGCCGTTATGGCTTTATTTAAACTTTAGTAAGATAAAGAAAGTTAATTAACCTAAATATGCTAAACCAGTTATTTGAAGATTTTTGATATCGATTGCTAAATGTGTAAATCCAAGAAACTCGACTACATACCTAAATATAAGATTACGGAATTCTTCCAAATGCACTGCCGTTATGGCTTTATATAGACTTCAATACGTTAAAGAAGGTTAATTAACTTAATTATGTTAAACTAATGATTTGAAGCATTTCGATATCGATTGCTAAATGTGTATATACAAGAAATTCGAATTTATACCTAAATATAAGATAACGGAATTCTTCTAAATGCAGTGCAGTTATAGCGTTAAGGCTTTATGTAGACTTCAGTACGTTAAAGAAGGTTTATTAACTTAAATATGTTAAACTAGTGATTTGAAGCATTTCGATATCGATTGCTAAATGCGTATATTGAACAAAATCGACTTTATACCTAAATATAAGATTACGGATTTCTTCCAAATGTGCTGTCGTTATGCCGCCATGGCTTTATGTCAACTTCAATTCGTTAAAGAAGGTTAATTAACTTAATTATGTTAAACTAATGATTTGAAGCATTTCGATATCGCTTGCCAAATATGTATATACAAGAAAATCGAATTCATACCTAAATATAAGACTACGGAATTCTTCTAAATGTACTGTCGTTATGCCGCCATGGCTCTTTATCAACTTCAATACGTTAAAGGAGGTTAATTAACTTAAATATGTTAAACTAATGATTTGAAGCATTTCGATATCGATTGCTAAATGTGTATATACAAGAAAATCGAATTTATACCTAAATATAAAATTAAAACATTACGGAATTCTTCTAAATGCACTGCCGTTATACCGTTAAGGCTTTATGTAGACTTCAGTAAGCTAAAAAATATTTATTAACTTAATATGTTAAACCAATGATTTGAAGCATTTCGATATCGATATCTAAATGTGTATATAAAAGAAAATCGACTTTATACCTAAATATAAGGTTACGGAATTCTTCCAAATGCACTGCCGTTATGGCTTTAAATAAACTTCAATACGTTAAGAAAGGTTAATTAACTTAAATATGTTAAACTAATGATTTGAAGCATTTCGATATCGCTTGCCAAATTTGTATATACAAGAAAATCGAACTTATACCTAAATATAAGATAACGGAATTTTTCTAAATGCACTGCCGTTATGCCGTTAACACTTTATGTAGACTTCAGTGCGTTAAAGAAGGTTAATTAACTTAAATATGTTAAACTAATGATCTGAAGCATTTCGATATCGATTGCTAAATGTGTATATACAAGAAAATCGACTTTATACGTAACTAAAAGATTACGGAATTCTTCCAAATGTACTGTCATTATGCCGCCAAGGCTTTGTACCAACTTCAAGACGTTAAAGAAGGCTAATTATTTTAAATATGTTAAACTAATGGTTTGAAGCATTTTGATATCGCATGCTAACTGAAGATATACAAGAAAGTCGAATTTATACCTAAATATAAGATAACGGAATTCTTCTAAATGCAGTGCTGTTATACCGTTAAGGCTTTATGTAGACTTCAGTGCGTTAAAGAAGGTTTATTAACTTAAATATGTTAAACTAATGACTTGAAGCATTTCGATATCGATTGCTAAATGTGTATATACAAGAAAATCGACTTTATACCTAAATATAAGATTACGGAATTCTTCCAAATGTACTGTCGTTATGCCGCCATGGCTTTGTATAAACTGCAGTTCGTTAAAGAAGGTTTATTAACTTAAATATGTTAAACCAGTTATTTGAAGCATTTCGATATCGACTGCTAAATGTGTAAATACAAGAAAATCGACTTTACACCTAAATATAAAATTATAACATTACGGAATTCTTCTAAATGCACTGCCGTTATACCGTTAATGCTTTATGTAGACTTCAGTAAGCTAAAAAATGTTTATTAACTTAATATGTTAAACTAATGATTTGAAGCATTTCGATATCGATAGCTAAATATGTATATACAAGAAAATCGACTTTATACCTAAATATAAGGTTATGGAATTCTTCTTCGGGAAATTCTCAAGAAGATTATACGTTTCTTCGGCTATGTTCTCGTAAATGGTCAAATTCAGGTGGTGAATGATATGTTTGTACTGGCGGTAAATTGCAATCTCCCTATACTCCTCTACCTGAACAGGTCTTTCGATTAGTGTTAACCTAGCGGTAAGTTCATCAATAGTCGTTTGGAAGTCTCGTCTCGTCTGCTCCGTTGCTGTCCGCACAGCGGCACCCAGCACGGCGCGAAGAATATTTTCGTCCATGTTACTTGATATTCCTTTTATTCTTTATTCACTTTAAAAATTTTTATTTTCAAATTAAAACAATTTTTACTTAAATTAATATTTATATTACTATTTTTTAAGCTGATGCTTTAATTCAATGAATATGTCAATATCTCGAGCACTCTACTTACATAGATTCTTTCATATTGTAATAATAGTAATAGTTTAGTCCCTCGATGGTTGTTAGTTTAGTCCCTCGATGGTTGTTAGTTTAGTCCCTCGATGGCTGTTAGTTTAGTCCCTCGATGGTTGTTAGTTTAGTCCCTCGATGGCTACGCCTCGGCTTGGCGTGCGTCCGAGCACCGTGGCCACGAAATTATCCTTTACAAGGATTTTGTTGTGGCCCCACGTTGGGCGCCAATTACAAGACCGGTTGTTTAATTCATGATTTTCTTTATTTCCCTTGCTTGGAGCAAGGGCAGCCGTAAAGGCTGAGCGAGTAAATACAACTGAGCCGTCTTAAAGTTATTGTAGCGGCGACTACGCCTAAATACCTGTCTGAATAACACACGCTCTGCCACGTGACTTGCCAGCGCAGTAGCAGCGATAGGTGTTTGTTGTTGTCACGCGCAACTCGTTGAGCGCTTCGTCAGCAATATCGTTGGAAAAATAATTTTCGCACGCTCAGCTCCAGACGCATCGTCAGCGATTTCGGTGGAGTTGAAATGTTGTCCGGAAGCGTGTTGTTACTCTTGTTCCTTTGTTGTTGGCTACTATGGTGTGTTAACTTATACAAGAAAATCGACTTTGTACCTAAATATAAGATTACGGAATTTTTCCAAATGTGCTGTTGTTATGCCGCCATGGCTTTATATCAACTTCAATACGTTAAAGAAGGTTAATTAACTTAAATATGTTAAACTAATGATTTGAAGCATTTCGATATCGATTGCAAAATGTGTATGTACAAGAAAATCGACTTTATACCTAAATATAAGATTACGGAATTCTTCCGAATGTACTGTCATTATGCCGCCATGGCTTTGTATCAACTTCAATACGTTAAAGAAGGTTAATTATTTTAAATATGTTAAACTAATGGTTTGAAGCATTTCGATATCGATTGCTAAATGTGTATATACAAGAAAATCGAATTAATACCTAAATATAAAATTAAAAAAATACGGAATTCTTCTAAATGCACTGCCGTTATACCGTTAAGGCTTTATGTAGACTTCAGTAAGCTAAAATATGTTTATTAACTTAATATGTTAAACTAATGATTTTGAAGCATTTCGATATCGATAGCTAAATGTGTATGTAAAAGAAAATCGAATTCATACCTAAATAAAAGATTACGTAATTCTTCCAAATGCACTGCCGTTATGGCGCCATGGCTTAGTGTTAACTTCAGGCGTTAAAGAAGCTTTATTAACTTAAATATGTTAAACTACTGATATGAAGCATTTCGATATCGATTGCTAAATGTGTATATACAAGAAAATCGAATTCATACCTAAATATAAGATTACGTAATTCTTCTAAATGCACTGCCGTTATGGCTTTATATTAACTTCAGTTCGTTAAAGAATTTTAATTAACTTAAATATGTTAAACCAGTTATTTGAAGCATTTTGATATCGACTGCTTAATGCATATATACAAGAACATCGACTTTGTACCTAAATATAAGACTACGGAATTTTTCCAAATGTGCTGTTGTTAAGCCGCCATGGCTTTATATCAACTTCAATACGTTAAAGAAGGTTAATTAACTTAAATATGTTAAACTAATGATTTGAAGCATTTCGATATCGATTGCTAAATGTGTATGTACAACAAAATCGACTTTATACCTAAATATAAGATAACGGAGTTCATATAAATATACTGCCGTTATGCCGTTATGGCTTTATGTAAACTTCAGTAAGATAAAGAAGGTTAATTAACTTAAATATGCTAAACCAGTTATTTGAATCATTTCGATATCGATTGCAAAATGTGTATGTACAAGAAAATCGACTTTATACCTAAATATAAGATTACGGAATTCTTCCGAATGTACTGTCATTATGCCGCCATGGCTTTGTATCAACTTCAATACGTTAAAGAAGGTTAATTATTTTAAATATGTTAAACTAATGGTTTGAAGCATTTCGATATCGATTGCTAAATGTGTATATACAAGAAAATAGAATTTATACCTAAATATAAAATTAAAAAAATACGGAATTCTTCTAAATGCACTGCCGTTATACCGTTAAGGCTTTATGTAGACTTCAGTAAGCTAAAAAATGTTTATTAACTTAATATGTTAAACTAATGATTTGAAGCATTTCGATATCGATAGCTAAATGTGTATGTAAAAGAAAATCGAATTCATACCTAAATATAAGACTACGGAATTCTTCCAAACGCACTGCCGTTATGCCGTTATGGCTTTATATTAACTTCAGTTCGTTAAAGAAGGTTGATTAACTTAAATATGTTAAACCAGTTATTTGAAGCATGTCGATATCGATTGCTTAATGCATATATACAAGAAAATCGAATTTATACCTAAATATAAGACTACGGAATTCTTCCAAATGTACTGTCGTTATGCCGCCATGGCTCTTTATCAACTTCAATACGTTAAAGAAGGTTAATTAACTTAAATATGTTAAACTAATGATTTGAAGCATTTCGATATCGCTTGCTAAATTTGTATATACAAGGAAATCGAATTTATACCTAAATATAAAATTATAACATTACGGCACTGCCGTTATACCGCTAAGGATTTATTTAGACTTCAGTAAGCTAAAAAATGTTTATTAACTTAATATGTTAAACTAATGATTTCAAGCATTTCGATATGGATATCGAAATGCGTATATAAAAGAAAATCGACTTTATACCTAAATATAAGATTACGGAATTCTTCCAAATGCACTGCCGTTATGGCTTTATATCAACTGCAATACGTTAAAGAAGGTTAATTAACTTAAATATGTTAAACTAATGATTTGAAGCATTTCGATATCGCTTGCCAAATATGTGTATTCAAGAAAATCGAATTTATACCTAAATATAAGATAACGGAGTTCTTCTACATGCACTGCCGTTATGCCGTTAACGCTTTATGTAGACTTCAGTGCGTTAAAGAAGGTTTATTAACTTAAATATGTTAAACTAATGATTTAAAGCATTTCGATATCGATTGCTAAATGTGCAAATACAAGAAAATCGACTTTATACCTAAATATAAAATTATAACATTACGGAATTCTTCTAAATGCATTGCCGTTATACCGTTAAGGCTTTATGTAGACTTTAGTAAGCTAAAAAATGTTTATTAATTTAATATGTTAAACAAATGATTTGAAGCATTTCGATATCGATAGCTAAATATGTATATACAAGAAAATCGACTTTATACCTAAATACAAGATTAAAGAATTCTTCTACATCCACTGCCGTTATGCCAACTTCAGATCGTTAAAGAAGGTTTATTAACTTAAATATGTTAAACTAATGAGTTGAAGCATTTCGATATCGATTGCTAAATGTGTATATACAAGAAAATCGATTTTATACCTAAATAAAAGGTTACGGAATTCACTCAAATATACTGCCGTTATGGCTTTATTTAAACTTTAGTAAGATAAAGAAAGTTAATTAACCTAAATATGCTAAACCAGTTATTTGAAGATTTTTGATATCGATTGCTAAATGTGTAAATCCAAGAAACTCGACTACATACCTAAATATAAGATTACGGAATTCTTCCAAATGCACTGCCGTAATGGCTTTATATAGACTTCAATACGTTAAAGAAGGTTAATTAACTTAATTATGTTAAACTAATGATTTGAAGCATTTCGATATCGATTGCTAAATGTGTATATACAAGAAATTCGAATTTATACCTAAATATAAGATAACGGAATTCTTCTAAATGCAGTGCAGTTATAGCGTTAAGGCTTTATGTAGACTTCAGTGCGTTAAAGAAGGTTTATTAAATTAAATATGTTAAACTAGTGATTTGAAGCATTTCGATATCGATTGCTAAATGCGTATATTGAACAAAATCGACTTTATACCTAAATATAAGATTACGGAATTCTTCCAAATGTACTGTCGTTATGCCGCCATGGCTTTATGTCAACTTCAATTCGTTAAAGAAGGTTAATTAACTTAATTATGTTAAACTAATGATTTGAAGCATTTCGATATCGCCTGCCAAATATGTATATACAAGAAAATCGAATTCATACCTAAATATAAGACTACGGAATTCTTCCAAATGTACTGTCGTTATGCCGCCATGGCTCTTTATCAACTTCAATACGTTAAAGGAGGTTAATTAACTTAAATATGTTAAACTAATGATTTGAAGCATTTCGATATCGATTGCTAAATGTGTATATACAAGAAAATCGAATTTATACCTAAATATAAAATTAAAACATTACGGAATTCTTCTAAATGCACTGCCGTTATACCGTTAAGGCTTTATGTAGACTTCAGTAAGCTAAAAAATATTTATTAACTTAATATGTTAAACCAATGATTTGAAGCATTTCGATATCGATATCTAAATGTGTATATAAAAGAAAATCGACTTTATACCTAAATATAAGGTTACGGAATTCTTCCAAATGCACTGCCGTTAT
>JAPZAG010000214.1:0-66910 GCA_027475135.1 Bactrocera correcta
CTTTCCAATATATAAATCAAGCTTCTTCTTCTTTATTAGCGTAGACACCTCTTTCTCGGTTATAGCCGAATTTACAACAACTCGCCATTCGTTTCTTCTTTTCGCAATGTGGTGCCAATTGGATATACCAAGCGAAGCCAGGTCCTTCTCCACCTGGTCTTTCCAACGGAGTGGAAGTCTGCCTCTTCCTCTGCTTCTCCCGGCAGCTATTGCATCAAATACTTTCAGAGCTGGACCATTTAGACGACATGACCTAGCCAGTTTAGCCTATGTCTTTTGATTCGCTGAACTATGTCAATGTCGTCGTACATCTCGTACAGCTCATCGTTCCATCGAATGCGATATTCACCGTGGCCAACGCGCAAAAGACCATAAATCTTTCGGAGAACTTTTCTCTCGAAAACTCGCAACGTCGGCATCGTCCTAGCCTCTACAATATATAGCAGCACAAGAATATTGAGTGACTTATAGAATTTGTTTTTAGTTCGTCGAGAGAGGACTTTACTTCTCAATTGCCTATTCAGTCCAAAGTAGTACCTGTTGGCAAGAGATGTCTTCAAAATGGGGGTCTCTTATCCGAGACAGTTGGTGATTCTTCTTTGGGGCCTTTTTCTACGTGGCGGGTCCCAAACCCAGCGCACAACCCTGTGTAAGGGATGCTTTGCCTTCTTTCTTTAGCTCGCCTCATGTAAAAGAATCATTTCTGGCCACTCCCAAGTGAATGGCGTTCAGAGAACCAGAGCCAGAAGTGACACGAAGCTAAATTAAGCGAATATGGAGCATGCGGCATGATATTGGCTGATAACGATAAGTTTTTAACGGTGCATTATTGTGTTGCAAAAACCGAAAGGTTTCGGCCCATAATTCTGACCTCTTTTTACGAATAGATTCGGGCAAATGACTCATATCACCCATGTAGTATTCTTTGTTAGCGGTTTGGCCATTCGGAAGGGATTCGCAGTGCACTAAACGCGAATAATAAAAGAAAACTGTCAAGATAATCTTGATTTTTGACTTGACTTGATTTTTTCAGCTTCGGCCCGCCTTTGCCACGATATTCGGCCAATTGGCCGTCTTTTTCCGGTTCATAAGTATAGATCCAAGACTCACCGCCAGTAATAGTACGTTTCATGACATCTTGGTAGTCGGAACGCATTGTTTTACAAACATGGTTTTTCGTAAAAAGCGAGTGATTTTGGAAGAAATCGTGCTGTCATTTTTCTTAGACCCCAATGATCTTTCAAAATGGTTTCCACTGACCAAGCCCGTCTGCATTTGTGACGGATATCACAGCTTCGCTGCAGCTGAAGTTAACAGTTTTTCTTGTCTATTTTAACTACATATATTTCATTGATATTCTACAACATTTAAGGTCGCGTGAGATTGATTTTAAGTTGAAACTATTTTTTTTTTTAAATTGATATGCGGGATTCTCAAAAAAATGGCGACGCATGCTTCCTTATTCCTTACAATGTATAGTTTGCACCGTTCAATGTAATTGACTACAAAAAAGTATAAAACTCGTTATTCTTTCGAAAGTGAGACTGCTACTTGCGTAAACGAATTGTGCTTTCGCTTGCTATTTTGACGCGCTCAAAAATTTGGAAATGCACTCAGCCAACCGAGGCGCTCACATGTGGCAGCTGACGGAAGCATAAATCAGCGCTTGTCAAAATTTCGCCATAAAATGCTGCAACGTTGCGCCATTCGCCGTGCCCACGCACACACACAGGCACACACAATTCTTAGCTCGTAATCTCGGTGGCTGATGTGCACTAAAGCATGCCTTTTACACACGCAGCTGATCGCACACACCTTCGCACATACTCTCAATGCCAGCAACGATTTTACTTTGTCATTTGAACTTTTCGCGACAGCGTTCTTAACAGATGATAAACGACGCTCGCTGTTGCAGCGCTGCTGCCAGAGTTAAGAAAATTAATTCCTTTTCAGTCTACTGTTAGAGAGTAGAAGAATTTGTTTTTGTTTCTCCACAATTTTGTTGACATTGATAAATGCTTGTAAATATTCGCGACCTCATATTCGAACACTCACACTCATACACATATTTTCACACACATAAGCTCGCGAGCTTCTTCAAACGCACCTGTCAGTGTGTAACTGTTCACTTGAGCCAGTATTCAACCCATTTATAACGAAATGAACACCGTGCTTAATCGCTTTACATGAGTTTTGATAACACATCACGAAAAACAATTTCTCCCTCAGACAATTTTGGCAGTAAAAACTTCAAAGTTCGATGGCAGTCCAACCCTCGTAAAAAGTATGATGAACTTTTTGCTTAGCTTATAAAGGTTGAATCATTTCGAGGTTCTCTACTTTTTTAAAGCAAACACAGAAACTTTAAGATTATCTCTTTCAAATGTTGGCCGCGGCTATGAGTCAGATTATCCATCTTCTAATATTTGATGGCTCATTCGAACATTTCGACTGGTAACTGGCAAATGACACGCGTGATGTTTTGCTCCAAGGCCTAATTTTTCCTCATAGGAAAACATCTGACCGTGCGATATCCACACACGATCTTCGTGTCCAATCGACCAGTCCAAAACGTGAAATACGCTGCTTACCGAAGTGTTCTCTCAATACATCAATTGATTGATGTGATGTGTGCCGAGATCACGAGCTTCAGTTTTTGTCATTAAATAGTTGGTTATCATGGCGCGATAACGGTCGCCATTGACGGTTACGTTCTCACCAGCATCAGTTTTAAAGAAGTGTGGACAGATGATTCCACCGGCCTGTAAACCACACCAAACCGTTTTTTTTCGGATAAAATGGCAACTCTTGATTTTCTTCAGGTTGCTCTTCTCCAAATGCAGCAACTTTGCTTGTTTACATACCCTTGGTCCCAGAACTTCTTGGAACTTTTCAAGACTACTTTTTTTTACCATCAGACAGAGAAAAATTTGGATGATGGCCAATATAGAAACTGTGTTCTGCATAGTGGGTCTTACCACTAAGCATATTGAATAATATATCAACTTCAGATACCGATACAGTACTTTAGTTCTGAGCACAAGAACATTCCAACAAAAATTCCGCAATTTCCAACAGTTCCAGCAGTATAAGAAATGACCAAAAACTTTTAGTTCAGCTTGCGGAGTTGACAATTCTTGGGCAGATAAAACTTCAGATCCCTTCCTTTTAATTTATTGGCTGAATTTATTGGTTTCTCACACTCGTAGCCTTATGGATAATGTGATATCACAGGTAAGATAGAAAAGTTCCGAAGTGACGCATTCATGTGGAGTCATTTCCCGAAAACGATGGCTAATTGGAACAAATAATAAGTAAAATGAAATGAAAGTTGATATCGCTCCCCAAAATTGTAATAAATAGCTAATAATAGAAACGATTTCTACTAAAATATCTAATACGGGATATGTTAAAAAAAATTATTTCTTGTTGTTTAAACAAATATTTATTCATTTGTCTACGTTAATATTATGGCGAATGCGGACTATTTGTATTCGCCGGCACTTATGACTGCACTTCTTCCAAACTAGATTTATGGGATAGCTTTAACTGTCTTGTAAAAGATGGGTTCTTTAAGGTTATTGTTATTTTTGGAGATAGGAAGCAGTCAAACAGGCCCAAGTATACACGACTAAGCAACAAAGTATTGAGCACCGTTTTTCCACAAATCCGGACGTTTTTAGCCGTTGCTTCATGCAAACGGCGTTGAACTTTGATTTAACATTAAGATAAGAATTTATGATCTACTATGTCATTAAAGTCAAATAACACAGTTAGAATCACCTTCACTACCTGTTAACACTTGCTTCCGTAATTCTGCAAATTATCGTTGACTCATTTACTGATCCCTGGGCAAGTTGTTTTTCTGCTGCTTTTTGTTGAAATTCAGCAATTTTGAGACAAATTTTGCTGTTACTACAGCATAAAAAGTAATCAGTTTTTCCTGAACACAACTTGTGCATCTTTTCAACCAGCGAATCAACAGTTTCGTGTCGTTGGATATGATTTGGTTTTAGATAGTCAATTATTCTAGGCGGAGTTTGCAAACCTCTAACATTTTTCACAAATTTCCATTATTCAGAAGAGTTCACTTCTATACACATAAATTATTGAATTATTAACTTCATAAAAATTTATTGATAACTCAATTAGTTAAACATTACGTTGATATCCAACTTGCTGTGCAATGTATATGCTTCACTTGTTCCATATTACTTCTATTTATTAACGAGTACCATGTAGTACTCATGTACTTATTAACATTTGAAAGGTTTCAAGTCGTTTCACTTTCTTTTAGCTTTTTATGTGTCTTCTAACAGTGCTGGGGTTTATGTTCATTACTTGTTATTGTTTGTGTTTTATTTATCACCGTTTTTAGCATCACACATCATCAATTTCAGTACATTAACAAGAAAAAACGTTAACTTCGGTTGCACCGAAGCTAAATACCCTTCACAGGTGCATTTCTATTAGTAACTATGTGTCCAGTTTGTATGGAAGCTATATGTTATAGTTAACCGATCTGAACAATTTCTTTGGAGATTACATTGTTGCCTTAGAAAATAATATATACCAAATTTCGTGAATATATCTTGTCAAATGTGAAAGTTGTCCATACAAGAACTTGATTCCGATCGTTCAGTTTGTATGGCAGCTATATGCTATAGTTAACCGATCTGAACAAATTCTTCAGAGATTACATTGTTGCCTTAGAAAATAATATATACCAAATTTCGTGAATATATCTTGTCAAATGTGAAAGTTGTCCATACAAGAACTTGATTCCGATCGTTCAGTTTGTATGGCAGCTATATGCTATAGTTAACCGATCTGAACAAATTCTTCAGAAATTACATATTTGCCTTAGAAAATAATATATACCAAATTTCGTGAATATATCTTGTCAAATGTGAAAGTTGTCCATACAAGAACTTGATTCCGATCGTTCAGTTTGTATGGCAGCTATATGTTATAGTTAACCGATCTGAACAATTTTCTCGGATATTACATTTTTGCCCTAGAAAATAATCTATACCAAATTTGGTGATGATACATTGTCAAATGCGAAAGTTTTCCATATGAGAACTTGATTCCGATCGTTCAGTTTATATGGCAGCTATATGTTATAGTAGTCCGATATCGGCCGTTCCGACAAATGAGCAGCTTCTTGAAGAGAAAATGACGTTTGCAAAATTTCAAAAGGATATCTTAAAAACTGAGGGACTAGTTCGTATATATACAGACAGACGGACAGACGGACAGACGGACAGACGGACAGACAGACGGACATGGCTAAATCGACTCAGCTCAACATACTGATCATTTATATATATACTTTATAGGGTCTCCGACGCTTCCTTCTGGGTGTTACAAACATCGTGACAAAGTTAATATACCCTGTTCAGGGTATAATAAACCATCAATAAGCAGACAATTCAGTTAGCAAAAACATTATTATGTTATTAATACAGCAAATTTCATTTATATACATACATGCTTACATATTCAATTTTATTTTTATATGTTTTACTGTGCATGTGTTTTGTGTGTTTATACGATTTCTTTTTATATGCCTTTACTATTTAAGACAAACTTTTATGAATCTACTTAATCAATCGTTAATCAAATGATGTATATGGACTGATGTGTACTACTGTGGGCAAAAAATATTAAGACTTTTTTACTTTTAAATTCGCGCGCAAAACCATTCTTCTTAGTATATTTTTTTCTAGGTGGGTATGACTATCTGTGCCAAATGGCAAATTATAAATAATCATTCGTGTTTGGTATACACTTATCGTTCTGAAGTATACAGCAATAAATTATTCGGCGATTTTTACGATGAATGAATCTCTTCAACAAAGAAGTTCCATTAAAATTTGTGTATGGAATCAAATTTCTGGTACAGAAACATACAGAATATTAGAAAGTGCCTTCTGTGATAAATGCTTGTCGTTTGCACGTGTTTTTGATCGGTAAAAATTATTCAAAGAGGGTCGAGCATACGTTGACGACAAACCACTTCCAGGATGACCATCAACATCAACTGATGATCAACACGTCATTAAAATAAGAGAATCGGTGCTTCAGAATTGACATTCAACAGTCAAAGATCTTCATAAAATCGTTGGAATATCGGAAGGATTGGTGAAAACCATTTTGAAATATTAATTGGGCTTAAGAAAAGTGAAAACACGATTGCTTCCAAAATCACTAAATTTTTTCGAAAAACTTCGTCGCATTATTACTGGCGATGAGTCACCCAGAACCAGAAACAGATCAATTGGGCGAATATCGTGGAAAAGGTGAGCAGAATCTGTTAAAAACGACAAAAAAAAATTAAGGTTATGTTGTCAGTTTTCTTCGATTATCGAGCTGTAGTGTACTCCGAATTCCTTCTGACCGGCCAAACTATCAACAAGGTATACTATTGAAGTGTTATGCGTCGGTGGCGCGAAACTATTCGTAAAAGTCTTGATTTGATGCACCATAATAATGCATACTCTCATACTACATTGATTCTTCGTGAGCTTGTCGCCAAATTTTCAAGCAATTTGTGAAAATCTCGTAATGATACTTTGTCATATCGAAAAGTTTTCCTTACAAGGACTTGAGTTGGACTGCCAGTTTATATAGAGTTATAGTATATCGATGGTTCCGATAAATAAATACGAGTTTCTGCATATGGAGAACAATTCGAGTTCTTGAAAGGCAACTATATCGCCACTTGAATACTGAATTAATCACAATTAATCAATTGAGAATGTAATGTTTAAATTATGACCTAAAGCCTACACCTCATGTACCCATTATACCCTAATTGCTTCAAAATGACGTATGAATATGCAATTTACAAGCACTACCAACCTACTTCCCCATAACGAATTTTAAAAGGTCACAAATTAACTGCTTTATATCTCCCTCCCACACTTCCCTCTTTATCGTGTCCCATTTTCTTCATACTCACATGAGAGCGGCTGTTAAATTTCATTACCATGACCGCTTTATTAACCTTATGACCTTCGTAATATTACATTATTAAGCTCAAGAGACTTTAGCGACTTTGTTATGAGAATTCATATAAAAACACCAAATTACCAATGACTCTGCAATTTCGTCTGAATTGCTGTGATTATTAGAGAGCAAGAGAAATGGGGAGAATTTGGTGAAATGAAAACAAAGCTGCGGCTGAAAGACAGCTCTTTCATTAATTAACTGGAGTAAAAATTATGAGTGTAATGTTTTTGTTATAATTTAATAATTTTAACAACTACTCCCGGTTTTTAATTGTGAATTGTGACTTTATGAAAATGTATACATACATTGTACTATGTATATATTTATTTTTGTTTGTCGTTAGCGTTGATGAAATATAAATTGATGGTGTAACATTTTATTTTCATGAAACAAAATAAATATTTGCGAAAAATTGTTTGTTTTTTTTTCAACTTTATACTCGTAGTTGGAGGCAGAGTTTCAAAGTTTCCCATGCAGAGATATGAATTGTCCTTTAAGCGGTTAGGGGTAGTTAGAATTTTAAAAATATATATTTTTTTATGCATTTTCGTTAAGTTTAATATCTTAAAAATATTCTCTGAAAATTCCACGTTGATCCGATAAATAGTTTTTGAGTTATTCGACAAATAACAAAGAGAGCTCGGGCGCTTCAAAGCGCTAGTGTAAAACTTTAACGCGTTTTTCTCAAAACTACGTTTTTTGAACTGGTGACAACTGTAACTCGAAAACCGCTCAGTAGATTTTAATGAAATTTATACAACTTTTAGAATACATATAAACTCGGGCCTGATCGAAGAATTTTTTCTTTTTCGAAAACTACAACTTAACTGTTGATATTTTTCCAAAAATTTAGAAAAAAATTTCCTGAGGCCGCCATTTTGTTAATTTTTGAACAAAAAAATTCTTCGTTCGCTTACTAGGAACGCCCTCTACCGAATCCAGTGGGCGGACGCACGCTCCGAAGTACTGTCGCGGCGGAAGAAAACAGTCCTATTACTTTCCGGACAAACCCTGTACTCAGTCTCCTATATTACTCCTTACAACTGTTATCTTTGGCATTGGCGTATCAATACAAAAAAGTATTCCACAATTGTCAAAAGTATGAAAGTGACTAGAATTTAAAAAAGTGTTTCATTAACAACTGTTTGTCCCATTCTAACCGTCAAAGAACTAATTTTTTTTTTTTTTGAAATTCGACACATTTAATACTCCATGGAACACATTGTGACTAACACTTATGGCAACGCACTTACCCGTCTAAAGCATAATTAATTAAACAGTACAAGGACAAGCGTTACACACTTCATTAATCAGTATGAAGCAGGCAGCGCCGCACATCTGTTAGAACAAATGTCTACAAGTGCGTAGTGACTAGTGTCGGCAACAAACCTTTGCTTAATATTTATTAGATCTGCCAACACACTTGCGTGTAATTAACTGTTGACTAGCGACTGCATGCGTGGATTTCCGTCGAAGTACACTTGGCAAACAACTTTCATTTATTGTGCAACAAAACAGTTGCATAAACACTTGCACGTCAATGACGTCAATGACACGGACTGTGTTGGAGTGCGTGTGTGCTCACGTGGTGGTTGGAATTAAAATTGGAATCAAATGCATAGGTGGCAACTCCTACATTATAAATCTATGAAATCAATACTTCAGAAACACGCTGACAATATGTGAGTGGAACTGGTCCAAATTCTATTAGCAGCCTGATATAAATTAATCGAAATTATTAATTTGATTGATAATTGATTTGTGGTCTCTTACGTATAATACCAAATAATTCTCAAAGTCAAAATTAATTAATTTTATCCAAATCATCAGCAGAGGTGACAGTATAAAGGGCTCCTAAAAATCTTTTTACAAATATTTTAAATTCCTTCGAATGGAACTATCATCCTTTTCCACTTCAAAACAGCCTTTTCTTTACACCAACAGGATATAGCTTGTGATTTAGGTGTTTGCAACTACTAATTATCGCAATACCAGAAGTTCATCGTTTACGTTCTGAAATACTTTATAATGCCTTCGTAAAATCTTTGAATGCTTTCAGCAGCAAAACTAATTTGAAGTGGCTTCACTCTAAATCACAATACCTCAAGAGAACTTAAATGGCGACGCTTTGAACAAAATTATCGAATTTGGTCCTTTATTCCCAAAATTTTTCGTTGAAGAAAATATGAAGATAAAAAAAAAAAAGATTTCAAAGGGCGCGATATAAAATGATGTTAAAACATTTTCTCCAAATTGGAACTAGATATCTTCAAAACTCTTCCTTTGAGAGTAGAAACCGTTTTGAAAAACACCATTCTGAGAAAAACGCATTTAAAGATTGGAGTCCTTTGGTTCCCCACTCTGTTCCCGTTATAAAAGAAATGCAATAGAGACCGTCATAATTTGAATTTCGATTTCAAAATTTGATAGAATGTTTATTACAGTGTATACTATCTGATAAAGATGAGATAATCCCTTAAGGGGCTAGTCAGCGGCACGAAAAAATGAGGGTTTTCAACATTTTTTTTTCTACTAAATCATGTTATTTTACAAAAGCAGTAATATGGCATTATTATAGGATGTGTTGACTTGAAGTCACGAAAAATTCTAAAAAAATTTTAATTTCCGAACTTATATTTGTTTGTGTTGACCCTGTTCCAAAAAAAGGTACTTGCGGTGACAAGCATAAGTCCTTGGTGATTCATCTAAAAACAATCGGACAACAAAAATTAGTTTTATAAATAAATAATCCCAGGCCTGATCGAAGGATTTTATTTTGTTTAGAAAATTAACAAAATGGTGGCCTCAGGAATTTTTTTTTAAATTTTTGCAAAAAATCAACAGCTAATTGGTCTTAAAAAATCGAAATTTTCGAAAAAATAAAAATCCTTCGATCGCTCCCGAGTTTGTTATGTATTATTAAAGCTGCATCAATTTCATTAAAATCTACTGAACGGTTTTCGAGTTGCACTTGTCACCGATTCAAAAAAAAAACGCGTTTAAAGCTTCACACTAGCGCTTTGAAGTGCCCGAGCTCTCTTTCTTATTTCTCGAATAACTCAAAAACTAATTGTCGGATCAACGTGAAATTTTCGGATAATATTTTTAAGATGTTACACATAACGAAAATGCAAAAAAAAAATTAATTTTTTGAAAATTCTGACTAACTCTAACACCTTAAGTCACCTCTATTGTACGGACTGACTGACGCCTAATCTGTTGGCTAGTCTGGTGTCTCAATCTTATCATAAATAGAGCTGACGCTTCGCTGACAGCTTTCCATTTTACAGAGGATTCTCACATACTTAGTGCAGTAAAACTTTCCACCGTAAGACTACCCCCAATTGTGGTTTTCAGCTTTTGCCCTTATACTTGAAAATCGAGAGCAATGATATAGTACTTGTTCAGTCTTCTATACACTTCTTACACGTCGGACAATATTTACCAAAGACGATATTTGTATATGTAGCTTCTAAAGCATCCATGACAACTGAGTAGTTGGGTCAGCTGTTCTCATGTTGTCTTTGCTGACTTTGCCTCCGAACAACTTGAAAACGATAACGATGTGTGCTCAGTCTACGCCTAAAATATTTAAGTGCAAGTCACGAATCACAGATACTTCCTTCTAGGAAGCAGATCCAAAGCAGAGAATGATTAATTTTTTCGCCGAATTTCTCGGAATTATTTCATTAAATGAGATTGTGCCTACAAAGATACAAAATAATTGGCACGAAATTATAATTTCGCTAAACAATGAAGTTCAAAAGTTGCTTTACCCCACGCTAGTGACCATATACTAAAATAATACAACTGCTTTTCATGGGAACTTTGGCATTTGCACGCAAATTTCATGTGAAATAAATATCATAAAATATATGCGCTGTACTTCCGGTTTACGGGCAATTCCGAGTAACTCGTGTCATCCAAAAAGTTTTCGCTTAAAATTGCGCAACTGTTGAGCTGCAGCTTTAAATTTTATTTTTTTTATTTTTTATTTTTTCGTTTTTCATTTTTATTTTGTTATTATTATTTTTTTTTTTTCATTTTTATTTTGCGCGCTTTTGAGCTGTACAGCAACCAGCTGACGCTTGCTGCCACTAACAACTTTGACAGTCTTGTTGCCGTATGTTTGCGCTTCCGTTGAGCTTATGTGATTGAGCGCTGCTTTTTTGTTATGCACATATGTATATGCTTAAGTGTTTGTGTGTGCGTGTGAGCGCTCACATTTCCGACGCATCTTCCAATGCCATTTCGTATTTTTATTACGTATATATTTGTTTTTATCACCGTTGTCGACAAGCACGCCTTCCCCACCGCTGTGGTTGTGCTGTCGTGCACACACACACACACGCATACACATAACAACAGCTTACCATACATGCATACATGCTCGTATGTGTCTCTGTGCTGCCGCAGCGGACATGCTGTCATAGAATTTACACTTTCCCATTGCATACACACAGGCGCAACACAGCATTATTCCACCACGCCGCAGTGAGTTGTTTTGCTTATCTGCGCTGCAACTTGTTAAATTGTCTGTCGCGCGCAACAAGCCAGAACGCCAAGTGAGTGGGGCAAATGAAATCAGCGATTTCTATGCAGAAAAGTAAACGCACACACACATATGTATATACTATATATATAGTAACCAAATGTATAGAATAGTTTGCGCAAATGCAATTTATTGCAATTGTATGAAGTTTTACAGTTAACGCAGATACAAAAAAGCTAACGCTACATCCCCACCCTCTCACCACTTCGCAACAAACAACAAACACTTTGTGCCCACGTCGTTACAAATGAGCGCTAAGCGAAATTATGTGCGCGAAGTGGCTAACAGGCATATCTATGCGTGATTATGTATTTGTGTGGATTATGTTTTGTACTATGTTTTTCGCTCGTTTCATTTCCTTGCCTTACGTTTCCGTTGCCATCACAGCGCGCTGCATTTACGCTTTATTCCCGCAGCCATTTCAACATTTCACTAAATTGCAAGTTCACAGCTGCCGCAGGCAAGCAGACGCTACACAATACAGCTGCGACAAGCAACTGCAGAAGCTGCATTATTGACATACCAGCATGTGTCCTTGTTGCTTGATTGTTATAGGCAATGCCGTTTGCTTGTTTATGTGTGGAATATGTGTTGGCGCCCTGCAGGAGCCGAGAAAATGTTTTAGTGCCACTTTGAAACTATAATTTTTTTTTAATTATTTGTATATTGGAATGATACTAAAACTATCTCAATGTAATTTCATTCGTTTTTGATTTGGCCAGCGTTAGAGAGTGGCGAATCGAACAAATTATGCTAGTTATTAAATTGGCAGCACTTACGGTGCAACCTTGCGCTAACTGTCCATATAACATTTCAAAAACTTCTAATAATATTTTACAAGACCCAGGTTTCGAAAGCAAAGCTATAATACCCTTCACAAACCGTTCCCACGACAGTCGTGTCCAAGTAACCGGAACGAACCTGGAATTTTATGTCAACTCGGTACCATACCTCGACCTTACTTCAGGAATGTTTTCTGCCGCTACAAAAACAACAATAACCCCTCACAAATACGAAAGATGCCAAGAACTTAATTTTGATCGTTTAGTTTGTATGACAGCTATATGATATATACATATGTCCGATCTGAACAATTTCTTTGGAGATTACGCCGCTACCTCGCACAATAATCCATGCCAAATTTGGTGAAGATATTTCGTCAAAATTAAAAGTTTTCCCTACAAAGTTATTATTATTATCCTTCAGTTTGTATAACAGCTATATGCTATATCGGACTGATGTCGGCATTTCCGGTAAATGAGCAGCTTCTTGGGGAAAAAGTATATATAAAAAATTCTAGATTTAGCAGACGAACAGACAGATGGGCATGGTTAAATGTTCTCAAACTAGTATTCAAGGAAATAACGAATCATTGAAGATTTATGACATTTATAAATGTCAACTTTTCGGAAGAAAATTATTTGTTGTATGAAGTAAATCCAGATTAATCAAGAAGCAATATCCGAATAGTTGAGTAGTGTTATATTATCTTTGCACCAATCATCTGCCAGATCCAAACTCTTTTCTCTTGTCAAAAAGTACATATTTGAGCACAACGTTACAGTTATACAATTCAATTAATTGTAAGAGAGTGTGTAGTTATTTATTCTAAAGGATATGACTTATTTGATAGTTTAGTGTATTTAATTATGCCAGTTTATTGTCTTTATACCACTTGTTTGTTCGATTTGCCACTTGGCAATGTTCCCGTTGCTGCAGACTTTGTTCTTCACACTTTGTTCTTCTACATACCGTCTTATATGTATCAACCGAAAAAGTTGAAGAAAAATTCTACACCAGTTGTGAACTAGCTTTATCTAAACTTTCATTTAACTCAAGGATAAATCAAAATAGATATGCGAAAAAAGCTTGACTGCAAAACGGCCTCTAGAACGATTGTTATAAAATGCAAGGAAAGAACGGCATGGCTATATATTAACTTATATACTATAAGTATAATTCAAAAAACGCTTTACGGTGTATTTTCGTTCCAGAACAACAAAAAAGTAAGATTTCAGAAGAAGTTCACTCATTTATCCTAGTTGTGTAACATCCTAACGATCATATCAAACTACTTTATTTATAGTATACATCACAAGGCCAGGTTTCGGGGAAAAGTCTGTCTAGTGTCACACTACTACTCAAAATGGATTTAAAATCCTTTTATAAATTCATTTATTTCCTGAGGAGTTTGGGACTTCGCTACCGAGTATTAGATTCTGCTAAGCAGAAGGGTTTAAACGTAATAAATTTTTGTAGATTATCAAAATTAAGGTTAGGGCTCCAACAATTGAAAATAAGTTTGTCTATCAAATATTATGTTTTTTATTATACGAATATACTATGGGCAAAAAATTGTAAGAATTTGTTCATAACTTTAAAATTCTTGGCTTATTCGTCAAAACCTATGTCATCCCTCTCAAGGTACTCCCCCTTGGCGCCAATAAACTTATTTTTTCCAGTCCTCAAAACAGTCAATTTCGTGGTTTTTTAGGCTTCGGCTCACATTTGTCCCGATATTCAGCCGATCGATCGTCTGATTCCGGATAGTAAGCATAGACTCAATACTCATCGGCAGTAATAATAGGTTTCATGAGATCCTGGTAGTCGGGACACATTGTTTCACAGACGTTAACGTGACGCTGGTTTCGAAAAAATTGAGTGTCCTTTGGAACCAATCATGCTTTCACAATTCTTAGACCTAAAAGATATTTCAAATTGGCTTTCACTGATCATACTGATCTAAGTAAGATACTGTAAATCGTCGACTCTCAAGCACTAATTCTTCTATTTTATTGACGTGTTGTTCATCATTCTCGATCCTCTTTGAATGGATTTTACCAATCAAAAACTTTTGTTGGCGATGAACAATTATACTGCCGTAGTGCGGTGCAAATGTCACTGGAAGTCTAGAAAAAGATATTTCTTCGATTTCGCGCGAAATTCAAAAGTCTTACGCGATTTTGCCCGCAGTAGTATACGATAACAGCAGACTTTGTGACGAGTTGAAGATTTTGAAAAAAATTTAAAATATATGCTAGAATTAGGCCACATTATGGTTATGCTGCTGATGATTATATTTTGTTGTTGTATCCCAACTCTTTCTGCAGAATAGTGTTGTCTTAATAATCTTTATTATCATCATTGCGTGTAATAACCTTTACGCGAGTACGAATCTGTATCAATTTTGGTATAACAAAAACGTAACGAAATTGTTCTAGTCCTCAACTTGTGATCCGATTGTGATTCCGGTTTTTCCTACAGGGTCTGCATTTGTATAGAATGTACTCGCCTGACACACACGCTGCCCAAATACTACTAACATGTCTCCCGCTTATCCGTCGCATCTATCAATGTATAGTATATATGTATGTTTGCAACTAGATATGTGTACGGAGATTTGTATACATACATATGTGTAATCAGCATTTTCTTTATGCAACCATTTCCCTTTTTGCGTCCTTTGTGAGTGACAATGTATTGTGTTGCATTATATTTCATTTTATATGATTTTCTTCCGCTCGAAAACTTCGGAAAGGGATTTGCATATTGTTTGCATGCAAAGTACAGAAATAATTTCATAAGCATTTCGCTAACAACCGTTAGCTTTCATACAAGCGCGCAATCGTGCAACTTTTAAATGAATTGAAATCATATTTTATTCGATTATAAATTACAATGCTTTTATTTTTGAAGGGAATCGGATTAAAAATATTTTGATTGGTTGCAGATACTTATTACTAATAGAAGATTGACTTTATATACATATGTATGTATATTTATTTAGTATTCAGACATGTGCAAAGCAAATTTAAATTCCTTAATTATATTTTAAGTATGAAGAAGCAAACGAATTCTTACCTTAAATCATCAGAAAATATTTTAGAAATAAACTAAATTCAATATTTAACTGAATAAATATCTTTAAAGCGAAATTGTATTTTCAAATGCGAAAAATTGCAAAAAATTCTTTAAAATAAATAATCACTACACCTACATTAATTATTCGAGCAAAGTATGAGTTTGAGTTTCAGTATTCACTTTATGAGTACATCGGGTATGTTCCGAGCATCAAACGCTTACGCATCAGACGTCGGCTTGCGACGCCTTGTGTAACAGACATGATGCGGATTAAAATTAATTTTTTAACGATACATTGAATCAGCGACAAGTATATTCAATGAAAATTATCCCAAAGAGTTTCTAAGTGAATGGTTATTGGCACGAACAGTATTGAGGAACATTGAGTTTCACTTAATAAAACCCCTGTCGAATCACTTTTGCCACTCTGTTTGAGGTATCTCTAAAACATGCCTTCTGAACGCATCAACCACCTTTTTAGGTGTCGAAAAACGTTGACCTCATCAATCAGCAAAGCACATTGAGCTGATTGCAAATTTGTTGTAGCAGTCAATGTCAGTTTCGGCTAAGGTATGACTGCCGATTTGTTTCAGAATATGTTTATGCCTCGTCAGCTCTTCAGTTTTGTAGTTGAATATTGGATCCAAAAATGAGAATTCGTATTCAACGCCTTCCCTTCAATATAACCGATTATTTTTCGCAGTTTCTGAAGATATTCTTCCCTAATCTAAGTTTGCAGGAATTTTTGTCGGCCGCAATAGCTTTTGCTTTTTTTTTCTATACAATCAGCAGGCATAAGATCTTCGTTCTCTCTTTTTTCGGTGGACAATTATACAACTTCTTCTATTTTAAGCGGCGATAACTGTACTTTTTTAGCCGTTGAAGACAAAAAACTGGAAACCTAGAATCTTTTTATGTACCATTATTTGGTACAATATATTACATTAGCGAGGGGATCTACGGTTGAATTTTTTAAAAATAAGCGTGATCCCTCTTCTTGATGTGCATATTTCCTCAACCATTCAAGTTATAATAACCAAATTAGCTCAGGGCAAATTTTTTTGGCATTCGGATTATAATACTGACCACTCACCAAGTAACGGTTGTGTTGAAAGCTACTAAAAGTTCGATAAATCTATAACTAAATGCGCCATGGACATAATATTTTACACAATAGTAACGTAGACCGCCCATATTTCGGTGAAAAGCCATATCTCTTGACCTACGCGACTGATATTGACCAAATTTGGTACGTAGTATTCTTGTATTCCAGTGCGAAAATCGCACTACAACCATGCCTGCTTCCCATATATTATATAGCATAATTCTAAATTTCGTCTGATCCTTTGACTTTCCAGAGCACAAGTCAGGAACCAATCACTGTATTCGGATAAAAGTTTGAACAAAGAGTGCATTTGAGGTGCCACCAAATATTTTCCAAATTGAAATAAAACTCTTCAAACCCACATATTATTAAAAAACGGAAAAGAATTTTCCCAGGCTGAACTTTCGGTCTATGCAAATGACGAGAGTATGTATAAAATTTATATAAAGTATTAACTTTGTTGTTTTTTATAAAAACAAGGATTCGTCCTTATGTTTGAGAAATGATTCAAGTAATCCGCAGCTGGCTGGAATAATTTCCAGCCGATAGGCCAATTGCAGAATCGGAGCCGTATTTCTGCAATGTTGTGCCGAATAATCCTTTCCAAGACGTCAATCAGGGTTTTCTGCGTAGACAATCGACTTCATATAACCTTCCACAAATATTACAGCGATGTTAAATCGCCAAAGCCACGCCACAGGCCCACGACGCGATATAAACGATAGTGACCCGCCAGAAGCTCCAGGAGCTTGCTTGGAATGTTCTTATTAATCCTCTTTTATTGTTTGAACCTGGAATGAAGTGATTAGGACGAAGGTCTATGGAATGGAGTATTAAAATTACACTCAAAAATCAAGATGTTTCGATCGCGTAGGACTTCACGCAGTGCTGAGCCAACTCGCAGCCTGGAAGGTTGGTCCTAAAGCTTTTATGATAGTAAAGGCCTTCATGACACATCGTCAGTTTCGAGTTCGAGTCAATAATATATTTTCCAATGTAAATTCCCTTAAAAATGGTATACCACAAGGCTCCCCGCTCTCTGTAATTTTATTTATTATTGCTTTTGATAAACTTACCGACATTTGTTTAAATATTAAGAACATTAAGCTAACTTTGTACGCGGATGACGCTATTATTTATACTAATTTAAAAGACCCACTGAAAATTAACGAAGCTTTTCAAAAAATACTTTTAGAATTTAAAAAATGGGGTGCCCGCACCGGAGCATCTATCTCCATTTCAAAATGTAAATTACTACATATTTGCAAAAAGAAAAATTGTAATTATCCTCAACTTATATTTGATAACACTGCAATAGAATCTGTTAATAACTTAAAAATCTTAGGAATTTTTTTTGACAACAAATTCAATTTTAAATACCAATGCCTTAGTCTTCGAAAAAACCTTTTCAAAAGGCTCAATATAATTAAATACTTATCTAGTAAGCGTTCATTTATACATACAAATACTCTAATTAATATTACAAGAGCTATAATACTCTCTAAAGTCGATTATGGCTTACCGATTTATGGATGGTGTGCCAACACAAATATAAAGCAATTGGAGGCTCCATACCATGCTGCGATTCGCCGTAGCATAAATGCGTTTCCTACATCACCAGTAAAAAGCATCTTGGGTGAAAGTTGTCTACCATCAATAAAAGAGAGAGTTTACGAAACGACGGTCAAACTACTTCCAAAACTGCTGAATTCGCCGAACGCTGATCTTCATAAAATGCTTAGAAAAGCCGCAAGACACAAAAAAAATTCCAGCTTAAGTCTACGCTTCAACGCTGTCTTGGGTATGGCACAGCCATTAACATACTTCTACCATCCAAGACGAGCAAAATCAACATTCAACCGGAATGGCTAATAAACGAAGTCACTATAGATACCTCATTGCATAATTTAAAAAAATTGAACACCAATAATGCCACCTTCCAACAATATTTTCTTGAAATCGCTAACGAATACAAGTGTAAAAAGTTTTCGGCTATTTATACTGATGGCTCCAAAGCAACAAATACAGCTTTCGGAGTTACAACATCCAATGGGACAATCATTACCGGCGGAATTCTTCCTTCTCATTCTTCCGTTTTCACTGCCGAGGCTTTTGCCATCCACAAAGCTTTAGAATATACCACCCGACAAAAAGGCAAGTTCGTAATCTGCTCTGACAGCTTTTCTTGTTTAAATGCAATCCGTAATATACGCAATAACTCTACAATAATATCAAAAATTCGAGACATATGCATCAAAAACAAACGAAAAATAGCATTGCTCTGGGTACCAGGCCACGTCGGAATTGCTGGGAACGAGCATGCAGACAATGCCGCTAAGTACTTTGAATCAGCACCGACTCTTCTCCATGAGTTACTTGACGAAAATGATCTTAGAAAACTGTTACAAAAGCATGTACAGGAAAGAAGACGCGCGGACTGGAGAAATTTCGAACACCCGTATAAAAACTTCAACCCACTTCGGAATAAAATTTACTACCCTAGCAATATATCTCGACTGCAAGCAACCGTATTCACACGTTTAAGAATCGGCCATACACAAATCACACATCAGCACCTACTCACCGGAAATCCTAAGTCATCTTGCCCCTTCTGCTCCAACACACTATCCGTGGATCACATCTTACGCACCTGTCCAGCTCTAGAGAGTATTAGGCTTAAACACTTCATTTCTGCTCAATATCAAACACTGTTAAAAACACCATCATTTGAAAATATTACATGTATTTATAATTTTCTAGTGGAATGTAACATACATAATATGATATAATATAGATTTGTTATAATATCGGAGTCGATGGCCAAAGCTGCTCGCACTCCTCCTTATCATTAGATTTAATAGCCTGTATATTTTTCCTAATAAATGTAATAATAATAATAACCGCTTATATTTGTTGATCCCAACGCATCGTTGCGCTTTTAAATATATGTATGTATATAATTAATAAGCAGAAAACATAATCAGGTCGATATAAACTTCATCCTAACAAGCTTAAGAGTAACAATTTCGAATTTGAATTAATTAACTGCCCTAACAGCACGGATCCTGTATTTATACATATATTTAAACACGAATCATTCCTACACTGCTTAATTGCATCCAATTAATTATGTATACTGTATTGACGGGGTCTCTGCTAACAGTATCCCATTAATTTCGCTGTCATGGCGCTGATAATTAAAGCTACAATTTATTTGTAATTGCCAATTTCAAAGCGATCGTCCGTCATTAGGCAATCAAGGTGTGAACAGCCAACATTCAAAATCCACTGACCTTCCCCCTGCCATAAGCTCAGAATAGTTCAAATTACATCTACTCTCCTTGATTTCGATTTCGATTTCTTCTTGTGCCACCATTTTGCTTTGCTTAGGTGACAGCTGCCAGTTTGAGTGAGAAATCATAGCCAACTTCTATTCAATTTGCATACATATATTTTTATAAATTGTTTGTGTGTGCGTACTGTACGAACGAATATTGATTAGTTAATGAATACGCTTGCTTAAATACATTTTAATTACATTTTCCTTTTAATATATTTTAATTAATTTTATGTTGTTTTAATAAATATTGGATAGTCGAAAAAGTATGTTCGTATTTTGTCAATAGATGGCGTTGCAGTCGTACTATATATCTCCAGTGCTAACAATCACATTGTATTATACTATATAATGTTGGAAAGGTGAGATTTTAGGCCTCACATAACAAAAAAAAAATAAATTCGGAGAAGTTCAAAAAACGTTGCAGCTATTCAAAAATGAATGAAAATAATGAAGAATTTCACTATCTTTTGAAATTTTTGTATAAAAAAAAGAAGAATGCCAAGTAAACCACCAATAAATTTCATTGTTTACAGAGACTAAGCAGTATCAGTTCGTGTAGCACAACGATGGTTCGTTCGCTTCCGTTCTGAAAATTTCGATGTAAAAGATGCACCTCGCTCAGATCGACCTATCGCTGAAAAAGTCGATGAAATTATGGAAAAGATGAAACAGGACCGTCACATAAGCTGCCATGACATCACTAAGGAACTTAACCTTCATCATCAAACGGTTTAAAGCATTTAAAAAAGGCTAGCTACAAAAAGAAGCTCGATGTTTAGGTAAAACATTATTTAGTTGTCTGTGAAAAATTTAATGGACCGAATTAAGATCTGCGATACTTTGCTGAAACGAAATGAAAACGAACCATTTCTGAAACGAAAGATAACAGGAAACAAAAAGTGAATAAAATATGACAATAATGTACGAAAAAGATCATGGTCCAAGCGTAGTAAAGCTCAACAAATGGTCGCAAAGCCAGGATTGACGCCTCGAAAGGTTATGCTGAGTATTTTAGGTGGGATTGGAAAAGAATCATAAACAATGAACTGCTCCAGCCTCGTCGAACGATTGATTCTACATTTTATTGTCAACAAAAGATGAGATTGAAGCAAGCAATCGACTAAAACGACCAGAACTGATCAACCGAAAGGGTTTCGTCTTCCATTAGGACAATGCTAGACCACACACATCTTTGATGAGTCGTCAAAAACTGGGAGAGTTTGGATAGGAAGTTTTGATGCAACCATCATATAACCCTGACGTTGAACCTTAAAACCACCATTTGTTTCAGTCAATGCAGTACTCATTTAATCGAGTAAAGTTGGCTTCAATAGAAGCCTGTGAAAATTACTTGTCTCAGTTCTTCGCCGAGAAACCAGAATAGTTTTACACTGTTGGAATAATGTCTCTAGCGGAAAAATAGCAAAAAGTAGTCGATCAGAATGGTACAAATTAGGTCCATTAAAGTTCTACATAAATATCAAAAAAAAAAAATTAAGTTTGATTAGACATACGAAAAGACTTTTTCAACTACACAATATATAGTAAATAACCCCATATCAATTTCGAATACTTTTCGGTTATACAAACAACCGTCCTTCTCTAGCAACATGTTGCAACAGTACAGAAAACTCTCTTTATAATATAACAGACTTACGATTCTGTTATCTTCTATTTAGTTGCTCGTATGCTGTTAACCATTATCTAAGTAAACATCAATTCAAAATTTTTAACGGGCAACGCTCACGAATTTCTTCAACTGCCAAAACGATTTCAATTATGCAAAACAAAAATAAAAACCATTTATGTTTGCCTTTAAGTGAAAACTTTGGCAGTATTAGCCACTACAGCAGCTGCCAACCCCAACTCGGCACGTAGGGCTTTACAAGCTGCTAGGCGCTCGTTGCCGCTCGCACCAATAATTTCCCATAATTTCACTGAAAGCTAAATGTGCTAAGCACGCTTGTAAATCAAATTAAATGTGTTTCAAACATTGCTACTTCCAAGAGAAGTAAATATTTAACAGCGCAAAATAAGTAGCCACATTTACTTGCATTTATCAGCAGAAACCCGGGCAGTATTTCAGTTTAAATACACTTAATTTCTACAATTTCGTGCATATTTCGTGTGAAAAGCCTACAGCAGACCTTCAATACGGATGCTCGAGGCTCAAGGTCTTAGTGTGCAAAAACTTTTTGCCATTCCTCAAACCGGCAGCCAGCAAAGTTTAGCGGCGATGCCACAGGATAAGTTATAATTTTTCGTCGATTATTCGGGGGCGAACCCCCTGCAGTGAAGAAGCGCTGGGCCTGTGTGTGTGTGTGTGCGAGAGTACGAGCGTTTGCCTTGAAATATGCATGAATGCCTTTTCAATAAACTTCCAATATTAATTTCAAATTTCAGACACGCAAACAATTGGCGTTTGGCCAGTCAACTATGAGCTATGTGTGTATGGTATTTATGTAGTGGTGCGAGTACTTATGTAGTTGAAAGTTGGCAAAGAAGTCGCCGGGTTAGTGGCAGCAGGAAAAATTAGGCAAAAGTTTCGAATGCCTCCTGCCTTCGAAAGTTTTATTTAAATGCTTATTTTTTTTATTTATTTATGCTTCGGCAAAATTCACATATTTTGGGCACACGCCACCTAAACTGTGCAAAACAGCTATGCTAGTTATGGTGTCAGAGATAGGGGAGCGACCAAAATTTATAGTTTGAAACTTTCTCTTTACTCGCCAGATGTTTTGGTGTGCATGCAAAAAGAAACAAGTAAGGAACGGCTTAGTTCGGGTGCAACCGAACATATTATACTCTTAGAACTTGCAGGAATTAACGCCACTGGATAACGTAGACAAGCCGAAAATATAAAAAATGTCGCAATCGATTTATATTTTCACCAAGTTTGGTTAAGGTGTTATCTCACGAAATGGTCCAGTCTATTGGTCGCCTCCTTCGTGCGATTTGACACCGTTAGACTATTTCCCGTGGGCCTACGTCAAGTCTATGGTCTATGCCAACAAGCAAGCGACGATTGATGAACTTCCTACGAATATCGAACTTGAAATTGCAGCAGTATCTGTCGATTTATGCTTGAAAACCGTTGGTTGAGCGTCTGGACTTCGGCAAGCGTACCCGTCCTGGGCATGTAAAAGAAATCAAGTTCCATACTAAATGGCATCATATCTACTTTTACAGTAATAAAGAATTTCATTGATACCTCAAACCGTTTTTGTTTTATTTAAAAGCTTTTGTAGCGATTTTGTATTGAAAATCCCTTTTTTCCCTAAATAAGTATTTTTCAAAAAGTTTAAAGTTGTATTTTTGATTTTCAAAAATGATCTATGTTGGTCTACTGGCAGTACTACCTTTATGCGATTTTTGTACCATATTTTAGTTTTCGGGCCACATAATATGACTTAGTACTTAATAAACACTTCTCCCAATGATCGGTGTTGTTATTTATAAAATATAATTATTTGGTTTACTATTATTTTATACAAAAGTGGAAAGTTGTCTTACTTTATAAAATTATTTTTCAAACTAAATGTTTATTTATGTATAATATTATTTATAATATCGTTTAATATAGTCCTTATTCAAAGCACCCTATTATTTCATATATTTTCAGAGTATATAAAAAATCGCATGCGATTTCTTTCATTTGACACCACAATCGCCAAATTGCTGCAAACAACTAACATTTCAAGGAGAAGCAACAACAGCTACCGTAATGTAGTAGGCAATGCAGCAAGTGCATTGCCTCTTCGCTATGCTGCGATGAACAAACGCAAACGAAGGTGGACAAAAACAACAGACATCTTCGCCCCATGCAAACTCCACCACATACAACATACAGCAAACACAACAGCATCGCCGCTGTCTGGAGTTTCTCTACGAACTCACTTCACATGTGCTCAGCGTCAGTCAAATGGAAATTTTCAATCGCGATCGGTCAATGGTCAAATTGCGCGTGAGTGTGGTGCGGGAAAAAATAATAATAAACGCGTAAGAAATTTATAGTAAAAGTGATATTTAAATATTTAAAAAATTAAGTCAAAGTTGTGCAAATTAAATGAACTCTTAAATGAATATAGTGAAAAGTTAAATTAAGTGTGAAAAGTTGTAAGTGTTCTAGTAAAAGCAGAAAATGTGCGCAAAGTGAAATGAAATGGTGTGCATAGGCAATTGTGTTTTCTATATACATATGTACATATGTTTGTTTTTATGCTTGTTAATGGTGTTAATAATGAAGTGCGTGGAAATCCAATATTATATATTATTTATAAATCGTGATGTAGTGAATTAGTGAAATAATAATAAATAAATAATCTATTTAAATATATTTCGTAAAATGTGAAGTCGCTACGTTCGTTTTTTTTTGGTGTTCGCCTATCGTCGTTTTCTAAGTAACCAACAACGTCGTTCGTATAACAAACAAGCAAATATTTTCAGTGCAGGAGAGTCATAAATGCTGTAAGACGTAAAGGTGAGTATAGGGTGTTTGTATACTGATTACTTTGAATTTTTCATAGAAATTAAATATATTTTATTATTGTTATATTTAAAATTACCATAAATTTGAAAACAAAAATCCAGCAACTAGGACAATTAGTTAATATAAATATATTTTAAGAATTCATTATTTGCGTATTTTTAATAGGAAATTTTAAAAGTTATCTTAAAATAAATTTGAAATTTTACTTAATATAAATTATTTGGATTTCTACATTGAGCATTCCATTCCAGCAACCAGACTATTACAGTATATTTGAGGCGGAAGTGGTTGATATTATAGTAGCATCAGCTCACCGTTTCGAAATGCAGCTTCTTTCAAGGAGGTACATTTGCTCCTACAGCAGAGCGACAACACTTGCGTTGTAAATTGTAAATAGTGCGCTCAAGGTTAATCAATGAGTACCTAGTCTCACTAGATATAGCATTAAGCTACTTTATATTAGACTTGTTTGACTGCCGGGTTATAGCGGCATCGCTGGAAGCTACATAGCCCAAGCATTGGTATGGAAACGAGTTGATCCCCATTGTCATCTTGCCCTCTAACGTTTAGCGTATGGGCCTTGCGTAAATAAAAGGCTTTGGTTGACTATTAGCCTCTGTGTGACTGCGAGGTCATTCTGTACTGAAGTAAAATAAAGGAGTTCTACTGAACAACTTTACTTTAGCAAAGTTCTTCTTGCCTTAAGGAGCTCTTACTGGAAATTTTTAAATAAGCATTCACTGCAAGGCTAAAAATCTAGTCAAAGTTGTATGGAAGAAGGTGTGTTAGAAACACCAGACATTTTCTCTTCCATTGTTCAGCTTTCGCAAGACTGAGATTGAAATATCTCGGCAGCTGTGCGAACCAGAAGCACAAAAAATTGCCAATGCCGCCTCAAGAACTTTGTGATCGGCTCACAGCGTTTCGGCATTTCACCAGGGTTGTTAATATCGATCTTTTAACTTTGCCTAACATAACAGACAAAACTCTAATACTAAAGTTTGCTAGGAATTTTCGGAAAATACTTCATTTAAACCGACCTTAAGGCCACATACATGACTCCACGCTTGTAGGGTATCAAAATGATTATCATTCTTTATTTAATAAATGAACATTTTTATGGGCACACTACTGTGTTGCAGCGCATTTCCCTAGCGCATAATCATTATTAATAGCAACATTTATTAATTTACCGATAACATTTCAATTAGTAACGTCAGCCATTCTCCTCTTTGTACTTTTTATGTTCGCTGATGGAAATTAAATTTGATTGTATCGCTTTTATGTAGTTTCACAGCATGGCAGCGCTATAATTTTGAAAACAATAGCTGGCGGTAATTTTATTCAGTAATATAAAATACAATTAAACAGTGTGCTATAACGACGATAAATAAATAAAAAGTTTAGTAACGCAAAAACCTCCCGAGATTCTGTGTATAATGTTGAGAGCACATTTTATTAGTGAAAGTATTATTCGAGATTGAACACATAGCAACAGAAATCCAATGATGCTCAATTTAAAAATTTTAATTTTAATTGTATGAATATACTAATCATCTTCTTCTTCTGAAATCCTAAGCAAAAATGGAATTTTCACAGTTTCATTTTGGTTATGTTGAAAGCGCTTACCGAAGAACACGTTCAAACCGTTTATATGTGATGATATAAAACATGTAAGGCAAAATCAAAACCTACAACGGGCTGTGATACGATAAGCCCATTATATTATTTGTCAGCAAGAGAGGGAGGCGAGGCCTCAACTAATGTAATCAGTATTATCCTAAAATCTCTTTTATCTAAACTTCTTTTTCTTGTTGGTTAAAATTCCGTGCGGAAACAACTGCAGCCATTTTATTTGATTCGATTTCTTGCCAAAAATTTGGTATTACTGACTATAAAGTACTCAAAACGATTTGCCAGTTGTTTGTTCCATTTAACGCTCTGGAAGATCTGACGAATCGTAGCCAGTAAAAGTAATCAATGTAGTTATTACATAAATTCGACCGAAGATGAGAACTAAACTCTTAAAAGGAAGCAGGATAATGTTAAGGGGTTACATGGTTTTAAGGGTTTCAAAAAATCGATCTTTTTTATTGTCTTACTAAATTCTACAACACCTCTAGAATATTGTCCTAAATTCTCAAGAGTAAAAGTTTCAGAGATACAGCATTGAGAACTTGTGCGCTCGAGGCTAGCTAGGCTAAGTGCGCCGCAAATCTTTAAACGCGTTTTTCTCGAAACTCTGTTTTTGAAGTCGGTTGGCAAGATTTTTTGAGAACTGCTCAACCGATTTTCACGAAATTTTACATAGATCTTTGAGATACAAAAAACGAATGATTTTTTTCCGATTATAACTATTTGAAAAAAAAATGTTGTGAAACTTTCGCTGAAATAAATTTTTTTATTTTCTTTGCAAATGTCTGCCACAAATCTAATTTTTAGTTTTTTTTTTCTTCATCAAAGTTCTAAGTTCAGGTTTCAACTAAAACACGTATTTTTTCACTTTAAATAATTCTGTGCCAACGCCAGCGCATCTTTTTTCTGAGGGGTCATCGAAAATGGCATCGCAATGGTCGAGTTTAAAATATTTTTTTCCATAAACTTCAGAATCAAGAATAAAGTAGGCAAAAGGCTGTAAATTTTCTTGGTATGGGATTAGACTCTAACCTTACCTACTGGCTACGAATCTAACACGCTTAGGAAAAGACAAATCAAATAACTTTCAAAGTCAACAGGTTGATGGCCAACATCGGAGGAACGATATAGGAAAAACAGAAACTTTTATGTCGATCACACGGAATCTCTTGCTATAGAGTGCGGAGCTATGAGTCGACTTATTGATGAAAAACAATAAACGTAAAGCCCTAAAAAACAACTATCGCAGTTTCAAGAGAAGCTGTATCAATAATAAGCGAAAGCACGCCCATCGACTTACTAGAACTTCAAAGAAAGACAAAATGGACGTTGAAGAAACAAAGGACAAATGCCACAAACCCTTAAGAGGAAATAAATAAGGATTGCTATATATACTACATAATTACAAAAACAAAAGAACATTCCTGTTTCAAAACGAGGAAAACTGTAAGAACGTGAAAAATTGTATAGAAAACGTGCTACGGTTAAAACACAAGACCTACATCCATTTATGGAACGTCCTTACAGGTTCCATAGAGATGAGTTTTTTAGTCACTAGCAAATGGCACCTTGCTTGCCTGTGTGTCGTCAATGATCATGCTGAAGGTGGTTTTCTCATCACCAACCGAAAAAAACCTACGCTGGTATTATTAAAAAACGTCCAGCTTAACGGTAATTTTTTGAATTTTTTGCTGTAAATTCCGTTGCACAAAAATATCTCAAATCATGAAAATAAGTAAAAACGCGAAAGCAAAGAATTAAATATATAAAACCACATTGCTCTGCATATTTCATTCACCGTGTGGGATTCACAACTCAAACCCTCACGCTCACAATTGTTAAGACCATTGTTGTTGTCTGTTTAAGACACACTGCGTGCTACAGTGTTAATCCCCGGGGTTTACACTGAAATAGCAAACATTTCGATACATTCATTTCTTATGCGATGCAACAGAGAAGGAGTAGGAAAAATTGCAATACTACTTCATTTGACACAATGAGACAAGTAAATAACGGGTACTAAGTTAGATGCGATCTGTAACTCTTCGACTTTAAATTATATAAGCATTTTCAACTGAATATTCTCACGTTTGAGGAGGGAAAAATGGAATTTGATTAAAAAGCAGTGTCGTTCCCGATTATATTCTCACTTACAATAGATAAACTAAATTTAAAGACATTTTATTTTATTGGAATGTGATTCAATATCATCAAACTCTAGATATCAAATCCTTTCCAATAAGTAATTTAGTTTTTGCTGTTTGCTTTAGAGCATTTTTAAGAGGCTTACAGATTAAATCAGTTAAATTTATCTTCTCTCAAGTTATCATTTTATACAAACCACTTCTTCATCAATTTCGAAGCTGTTTTTGACAACACGAAAAGAAGCTGCCTTTATGCTGCTATGTCTGAATTTGGTATTCACGCAAAACTAATTACACAGCCGTATTATTTGACCAATACCAAAAGCTTCCTCACGTTTGGAAAGAATCTCTCCGAGCCGCTCGATACCAAACGAGGTTTCAGACAAGGCAACTCCCTATCATGCGACCTCTTCAATCTACTGCTGGAAAATATAATTCAAGCTGCAGATCTAAGTATAGAAGGTATAATCTTCTATAGAGTGTACAACTGCTAGCGTACGCCGATGACATCGATAACTTTGGCCATAACAGCCGCCCCGTTAGTTCTGCCTTCTCCAGGTTGGACAAAGAAGCGAAGAAAATGAGTCTAGTTATGAACGAGACCAAGACGAAATATCTCTTGCCAACAGGTGCTACTTGGGATTGAACAGACAATTTAAAAGTAAAGTCCTCTCTGGACGAACAAAGACCAAACTCTACAAGTCACTCGTCATTCCCGTCCTGATATGTGGTGCAATGGACGATGACAACATCTGATTAGTCTACGTTACGAGTTTTCGAGAGAAAAGTTTGTTGGAAGATTTATGGTCCTTTGCGCATTAGCCACGACTAATATCGCAGTCGATGGGCTTTACGAGATATATGACGGCATTCACATAGTTCACAAATTTAAGAGACAGCGAACGACATTACCTAGCCATTGTAGCCACTGACTTTAACAATAGATTGCCTAAGCAAGTCATTTTAACTGCTTTCGAATTTCAATTAAAAAATAATAATTTTCTGACTTTTTCTACAACATATAAATGCATTAATTATTTATTGTTTTTGCCCCCTCCTTCACTTCCAATATATATATATATACATATATGTATGTATTATACCTACAATACCAAAAGGCAGTCATTTTTAACGCTTTCAGGCAATAGAGGTATAACTAAGTTCCCGTCTTTCTAGTGTTAAATTCGCTGAACTATATCAATTCCGTTCGGTCTTTTAGACTTTGAAAATGGTTTAAAGTGAAAAAATTCATAGTAAGTTGAATCTTATTATAAAAGAAGGCTAAAACAACAAAAAATTTTACAAAATTTAGTATAAAATTTTGCATCTAAATCTCAGCTGTTGAATTCTTTATTTCTGTAGCTGAGCAGTTTTTAGTCAATATATGTATGTATATACACTTACATCTTTCTCTTATTTTTGGGTTCGTCAAATTTCGCTCGATAGGAACGCAATCGTTTATAATAAGGAATTTTGCCCTGGAAACCATTATCATTATACTAATAATAAGGTGAGTTCTATGTTAAATTTAAATTAAAAAATTAATAATGTCGCCAATAAGTGTCATTTCCATATTTTGTGAATGTAATTTATATAGCTAAATAGACCATAGCTATCCACTTTCATATTTACATTTTCTGCAGAACTTAAAACCATTAACTATAAAACATGCTTCCCAAAGGAAGATTTATTAAACTTAAACAATGATCGGAACAATGGGAATGAAAATAAAGCACTTAGAATATATTCAGTAGGGCACGGCTACTGGAATTCCAATACATTGAAAAAATTAGCGCAATAACTAAAACATACACACTGTGCAACTCATAAGGTCTTTACATAAGAAAGGGATGAACGATCACAACGGATATACATTAGTTTCGAATAGAATAGATAGATAGATAGAAATAGATTTGATTAACAATCTCAAAAAGCTCCTAAATTGATTAACCGGCATACAAATATATATTACTAATTTTCTGTAAGAAATTCATAGTTGCAAAGTCAACGCTAAAGCTCCCTTGGTAAATAACTATAATATTTCAAAGCGGATGTTATACTATATGTGTTGAGCCGCTTTGGAATATAAGCTCTTAATTACAAATTTAATTTTTTCAGTCTTCTTTTCATTAAACTTTAAAATGAATGAATTCTTATTCACTTTTTGCACTCTTTAATATTTATGCTCAACATTAAGTCAAGCATTCCATAACAAAATTCGATTTTTTTAAATTGATGGGACAGATGGATCAGTTTTCTATATATTATAAGTGAAAAAATGGTTTGCCGTTGAATCTCAAAAAATTCAAGACAATGTGGGTTCCCCTCTCTTTTTGTAATAAACGACTATTTACTAGAGCAAGTTTTTAACTTGGTTGCTTGCGAGTTACTGTGGACCCTAAGCTTAATTTCTGTCTTCATAGTCTTGAAAGCAAAATGTATTCTCAGCTTTGTTAAACGCTAGTCTAAAGAATTTATGTAGAGATCCATATGTTATTAAAACACTTTTTACGACTTTGGACCTATATGGAAATATGGCTCTGTTATATGGAATGCTAGCTACCGAATCCATTTCGACAAGTTAGAGTCGGTACAGATGGAATCCTAGATGAATTCTTCCTCCATACATTCGTCGTCGTCTTATAAATCTGCCTACACTTACGAGTCGTAGAGCAATGCTTGTGGTTATATTCTTAGTAAAAATTCTGAATAGAGCAGTAAGCAATTGTTTTATCATGCCTGAAGCTACATTTAATATCTCGATTCGCTTTTCGAGACAGTTTAGACCTTGATCGTGTAGATCAAATTTTGAACACACAAAGCATTCCTTCGCATATTCTATGATTTGAATTCTCATTCTTCCACATTTGATTTATCTGATTCAATTTTCGAAATTAAAAAGACCAAATGGCTTTCTTTCAAAAAATAAAATCGTAACAATTGTTTATAACGTATTTTAAATCTTAACTGTTGAGATTTTTGTTTCTGTAGCTGAGCCATTTTAGATCTCGATGCTTAGAAACATTCCTGTTTTTCGGCGGATGCGCCCACCTCGCGCCGGTTGGGTGGGCGTAGGGTTAGTTGGGTTATTATAATAATATTTAAACATATATGTAAAATTAGTCTAAGGAGTCCACTTAATCGCGGAGACAAGTATTTGTATGGCACAAAGCATTCGATGAAGCTCATGATGTCATCGAAAACTTGCCTCATTCCAGTTCTCCATTCACAACTGTTAATGCTGCTTTTACAAGTTTAAGAAACAGTGATTGAAAATCATCGTATTGGCAGAGGATATCAAAACCTCTTATAGATCAACTCCACATATTTTGGTTAATATTTTGGGCATGAAGCGTATCAATGCCAGACTTGAACCAAAAGAGCTAAATCTTTTGCAGAAACAACGTCCCAGTAGAGATCGCGTTGGAGATAATTGTCAAACGTAGCAACATTAATGGTGACGAGACAGGAGTTTATGAATAATACGTAGAAACTGACCAGAGACCTAGCATAGGGGGCTCCAAAAATGTCATAAGACCTAGAAAAATTTGCAAAAGACATTGAAGGCAAGCCCAGCCGAAGACAAGTGTATGGAAAAACTTATTAAGAGTCATACTTGTATTAGCTCAGTGGCCTATTTTGAAGACGATAATAAGGTTTTGTTTTAAAAGAGTTAAAATATAATGTATTTAGTAAAAGGTTCGGGTCAAATTTGATCACATGATAATGCCGAAACTGACAGTCAGTTGTCAGAATATCACAGCAAAATTTTTCTCATAACAGCACAATTTCCTACAGGGTGCGCACACTCAATTAAATATTGCCATTTCTACAAAATCATTAGGACACACATTAAAGAGCTACAGACAAAAAGTCCCCGCCAATTAGTTAGTGTCTCATTTCGCCCGCTTCTTGTACTCACCAGCAAATGATTTTTCCTTGGATTTTATGTGTTGCGATTAGCTTCTACTGATGTTTACTCATGCACAACGTTGAATTCCTTTGTTCCATTCAAAATATATGGCTTCCCTTGGCTACCGTTGTATTCCTTAACTTTCTGTTGTTGCTGTTGTTAAACTACTAACGGCATTTCATTTGCCATTTCGTTCAACATTTGGTGCTTATTTTGCGCCTTTTAGTTTTATTATTAAATATGGTAGATTTTCAGGTCAGTGACGATGCTGTGATCATTAATGTCTCGAATCCATTTATTATTTGCCGTTGCACGTGTTGTTGTAGCATACATGTGTATGTTGGTGTGCGATTGCTGCTGTTGATGGTGGCGAAAAATCTAAATTGCCATCATCAAGCCTAACAATAACAACAACAACAATGTTCGACACCAAATGCTGGCGTTGACAACTGTGATGTTCGACACCGTTAATATGCGAACGTTGTAAGTCAACTACAACAGTTGTTGCTGTCGGCGTTTAGCCACCAACGAGCGACTAGGGGCAATTAGTGTTGTTGATTAGTTGTTGCTGGGGCTGGGTTTGTTTGTTTTTCACAATTTCTGCTCGTTAATTCGTTTCGTTTGGTTTGTCGTTGCTGTCTTGATTATAATTTTTTTTATTTATTGAAATATTTGTGTGCACATTTTGAGGTTATACTCTACTGGTGACGAAAACCTAACAATTATTAGTTTCAAACTTTTGTCGGTTATATACCTATTTCGCTTCGTGTTATTGTTGTAATTATTTGTGTATGTATAATATGTAATTGCGATATTTTTGGTTTGAGTGTTATATATCAGAATTGTTATATTATTATATCAGAGTTATCAATTAATATTTAAGAATAAATTGTGGTTAAGCAGTAGAGTTACACTTTGCACACTTTTACAGCTTTGTATTAAATTTATTGCTCTTTTTAGAATAGTTTGATATCTTCAGTTAACTAGAATAGACGCGAAACGCAGACTTGGTGAATTTTCCGATGGATTTGCTTAGGTTATAATTTAATTTGTTCCAACTGTATATTTTTTAATTTTTTTTTTTTAATATCTCAAATTTTTTTTGGTGTATATTTGCTTCGTAGTGTTAAGTTTTGAATTTAATTAAATACTTCTTAATTATTTTGCAAGTTTTTTAATCAGTTTAACTAATTTTTGCTTTTATTTCGCTGTATGAGAGTAAATAATTTGGAATTTTCACTTATTTCTTCATTTTAATCTGCGAACTTAGTTTTTAATTAACTTTTAATATTTAATTATGTTTTTAGTTTTCATTTTGCTGTGTGAGAGTAAGTAAATTTTAATTTTCAAAATATTTTCCTTATTTATTAATTGTTAAATATTAATATTTTTAATTCCCTCAATTATAATTTTATATTATCTGAGAACTTAATTTTTAATTCATGTTTTATTATTTATATATTTCTTTTTTTAATTCACACAATTTTTTTGCTTATTTTATTTAAGAATTCAGTTGTGAATTATTTTTTTTTTTTTTCAATGTTTTTTTTAATTTTTAATTTTTTTTAAATTAATTAAATTAATATAATTTTTTCTAACCGCATATTTTAAAAAGTTTTTTTTTTTATTCTTCGGGTTTGTTTTTGTATGTACATATGCTATGCTTATATGTATGTATTTGAATTCAATTAAATACTTTTTACTTTCTCTAATCAGTTTTACTAATTTTTGCTTTAATTTTGCATTATGGGAGTAAATAATTTGTAATTTACACTATTTTTTTTAATGTTTTTGGAAACTTAATTTTTAACAAGTTTCAATTTTAACTTTAAATTTATTTTTAATTAATTTCAAATATTTTTTTAGTTTAATTTTAATAATTTAATGTTTTACTTTTTTTAAATAATAAATTTGTTTAAATAATATTTCTTTGTTAATTTATTATATTTTAATAATTTTTTATTTGAAATTATTTTTAATTATCTTGAACTTTTCATTTTTTTCTATATGTTGCGCTTGTTTTATTTTTATTAAATATTTCTTTATTGTTCAAAATTCAATTTCACTGCTTGGAATAAATTAGTAAATAATTTGTAATTTACACTAATTTTTTTATTGTTTTTGGAAAACTTAATTTTTAACAATTTTTAATTTTCAATTTATAAGTAATTGGTCACTACTACTTAATTTTTTTTATTATATTTAAGTTTAATCTTCAAATATTATTCTTATAAAAAATTTCCCGTATATTTTTCTTTATAAAAAATTTGTTTTTTTTTTTTTAATTATTGTTTCAATAACTTACGTCAATATTTTATATAAATACATACATATGTATGAAATTTATTTTGAAATTAATTTTGGAAACATATCTAATATATATTTTTCTTTTTAAATATATTCGCTCTGTCTTATTTTTTTTCTTAAAAATATTTTTCCATTAAAATTACCAAACTTAGTTCAGAAAATGCTAAAAAGCAGCATTTTAATTGATTTTATTTTCTTATTCGTTTATTTTTTATTTATAATATTGTATTTACTATTTTGTTTTTATTAAATTTTATAAATTATTTTTATTGAGATTTTATATAATTTTATTAATTTATTATTTTTTTTACCTTTTTTTATTATTACTATTTTTGAATTTTATTTATTATTTATAACTGTTATTTTTTTCATTATTTATTGCAAATATTTTATAATTTTTAAAAATATATTATTCTCAACTTTAACTTTTCATTAGTTTTTTAGACTTACGTTTACCTTTTTATTTGTTGTGCTTATTTTTCATTATCTTTTTATACTTACGTTTACCTTTTTTATTTCTTATGTTTTTTTTTAAGTTTTAGTGTATTAGTTTTGAAATCTTAGCGAGCTGTAAAGCCAACAATTTTGGATCTATTTTTTTTATGTGCTTTTATTGCAATATTTTTCACTATTTTCTGTACCTTTCCGATGTTTATTAATTTTTACACTTTTTTATATTTATAATATTTTGTACTTTATATTCTTAATTTTTGCTTGAATTTGAATCACTTTAAATCATTATTATACTTACATACTTGTTTAATACTTTTTTGTTAATAGAATATATTTGCAACCACAATTTTTATATAATATGTATTGATTTGCACTTACAGTTATTAGAAATATTTTTTATTAATTTATTTAAAAATATTTTCTTTATTTGCTTTTTTTTCTCTTTTTGTTTATGTTTTTATTTTACACTTGAAATGCTTTTAAGCTATATTTTTTTAATTTCAAATAACCAGCAGACAATACTTTCAATTTTCATAATCTAATATATCATCTATAGCACTTCTTAATTCAATTAATTTTTCTTATAACAACATTTTTAGAAACTGCACTCCTTTTTAACTTTTTAAATCATAACTTTCAATTCTTACCTTAAAACTTTTAATTTCTATTCTTGTGGTATTTTTTAGCTTAACATTTATGAATACATTTGAAGGATATGTTTGAATTACATTTAATATTTCACTTATCTATGCAATTTTTTTATTGCAAATATTTTTTTTTATTTTTTTGTTGAAAATTTTCAAAAATCAAACGATTTTTCCATGAACGCTGCTGTGGCGGCTGCACCTGCAAATGCATTGAAATTTTATATGGAATACCGTTATTCTTTATATCCGTCACTTGCTCATTTCAATTTTATATTTGTGGCTGCACATTGCCACAAATCAAGCAGAATTGTATTTCGCACATAAATTTAAGCATTTTATTTGATTTCCATTTGGTTACGCTGAACGAGCACACATTCATTTTTCTTCGATAAATCAGCTGATTTATAGCGAGTTTTTTTTCGCACGCTTACACTGCACCGCATGCGGGCGAACTTATTTTATTTATTTGATTTCTGTCAGTTTTAGTCACGTTTGGACGCACACACATGACCGTTATGCGCAGGCAGCTGTGTTTGTGTGCTGGTCTTAACGTTTAGGCCACAACTATGCTTCGTGTCATCAGCGCCAGCAAATCGTTGCGGCTCTAATGCGCTCTCCCGTACTCTGTCACGAGTCCTTTTGAGCAACAACAGCAACACCTCACTAGTCGGCTAACGCAAACACACACCCACCCAACCGCGGCGCAAGAGTAACGAGTGTCGGCGGAGGTGCGACCGGCAGCAACAGCAACGACGTGCAATCGGAGCTGCAGCCTCCACGCTCACATACTAAGAGTCACACATACACACGTATGTACATATGTATATGTAAACACAGCATCTGATAAACACACATAAAGACACCGTTTGGAACACACACTCATATGTATAACTGTAAAATCGAAACTTCAGCATAAAGATATACTTATGTAATTGCAGTTTTGCTGCTTTTTACCGTTTCTGCCTTCTCACACATTCCATTTTTTACTCATTTTTCACTTTACCAAACACTCTAGTCTTTTTATGCTTCGGTCTTTCTTTCGTTGCATTTCCTAAATCGCCTTTCGCCGTTCTCCATTTTGTTTCCCAAATTCCATGCTCTGTTATTGGATCGTCAGCGAATCGCTTGAGCAGTGGCATTAGCAATTGAACTGAGCTGGACTATCGGCTTTGACTGCGTGTCGGCGCATCCTCGCAAATGCCACACTTATGCATGTATGTACTATATATATGTATGCATATATTATTTACATAAGTATATATGTCCGAGCATTGCAAAGTGTGTATGTGTGTACGTTTGTGAAATGACATTGGCATAGAGCAAAAGACATAACGGTCTCCTGCAAGGGCACTGATGACGCGTAAGCTTTGGGTGCCATGAATGCAAGAAGCCACCATTGTGCTGAGATCTACTAGATATTAAGCTGCTAATACAACCGCAGCGCACTGTATATATATGTATGCATGAATGTATGTGTGTTTATGTGTGCAATATAATCATAGCAAATTCTCTACTTCCTTTCAAATAATTTTCAAGTAATTTAAGTTTTTATTTCATTGAAGTTTCCACTAAGCACTAAGTTGTTAAATAAAATTCTATTTGCTCGGCAATAAATATAATTTTTGAAGATCAGGCATACATACAAACGAAAGCGTTATAAAGCTATATAATAATACTTTAGCATGTCTACTTTACTCTTTTTAGCGAGTGAATAACGAAATGCCTTGAAAGCAACAACGCTACTTTATCGAGTTCAGTAAGATCGCTTGTATTTGAAATTTAAAACGAAGTGTCGCTAAGAAAGAATGAATGTCAAGTTGAAAAATGGAAGAAAGTATCCGTTCAGGCCTTTAAAAATGAAACCAAGTCTTCACAAGACTGGTGATTGATCGATTGTACTCATTGCGTTTTGGCTTTTACATTATCATTGTGTAAAATAAGTGAATTGTTTTACCACAATTCCGGCTGTTTCGACTGATTTTCTCACGCAAACGAATAGAACTCTTTATTGACCGTCTGTCCGGAAAAAATTCAGGATGCACCAAACTACGAATAAAGAAAAAAACAATGAGCATCACCTTGATTCTTGAGCGGCTTTGTTATTATTTTTTTTGATTTCGGCTCGTTTTTTTTCTACATTCCGATTAATGTTCACTTATTTGCATGTCAAACTCATATCTCAACGACAGTTATAATGCTCTCCATGAATGTGGGATCGGAATTCAAACGATCAAGCATGCAAAGAGATCCTTTTTATAGCACTCTTTTGAAAAAAGTCAACTTTATTCGGAGGAATCGAGCAAATAAGCGTTTCATACCTAAAGTATCCACCAAATCATTCGAAAGAACTCGCGGGAGATGGCGCGCTCTCTTGCCACCTCTCTAATACTAGCTTGACGATTTTCAAGCACCATATCCTTCAGTTTTTTCAATATTTTCATCGGTTAAAGTGGTCGGAGTTCGTCCAGAACGAGACATATTTTCAAAGATCTCTCGACCGTCTTTGAAGGCTTTGTACAACTCGTAGGCTTTTGTGTTAAATCGTAAGCCTTGTCCAGCATTCGAAACGATTCCGCACACGAATTTCGGTTAGAAATACAAAATTTGAGGCAAATCCTTTCTTTAATATTTTTATCTGTTGAAAAATCGCAACACACTACTGAGGTGTACCTAAGGTGTACAAGTTCGAAAATGGCGTCGGGACTATAAAATCATTTCTTCAAGTTAAACCCAAACTTGACATTTATTATTATTATTTTATTATTCCCAGAGTATTTTTGTTTATTCCTTTTAAAGTAATACATATGTGCGTATCTAAAAGCATGAAAATTCAAAAAAAGGTCAGTAGGGTAATCTAGGCTTTTTTTTGAAGATTTTTTTTATAGAAATTTTTATTCTACAATAGAACCTTTTTACAATCAGGAGGAATATCGTGGAGTGTTTAAAAAAAATTGTTCGGAATTTTTTGATGACATCTGTCGGAGAAATGGCTGGATGAATGGGATGCGTTTTTTCATTGGCGGACACGATTTCTCATGTTTGGATCATCTGAAACACAAAAACCCAATTTATTGCCAGTTTAAAAAAGTGTGTTTTGAGAAAAATGCGTTGAGGTACTGAAAAAGCATACAAAGATGAGCTTAAGCAGTGAAAATTTGGCATACCCCTTTTTATTATTTTTGGGCCTTTTACGAAACCTTCCAATGGCAAAGTGGTTTTCTACATTAATCCTAAGGGTATAAAAGAACAGAAAAAGCAAAAAAAATTTGAAAACCCTACTGACCCCTTAAGTATACAAATTCCGATCTATCTTGGCAAACACACACTTAATCTTTAAACTCTTAAAAATGCATGGCCTCAACTTATAGACTTTTTTCCTACATTTTTTTCCACGAGTTTTTATTTAAATGCTCCTTTCATAATTTGGTATATGTTTTGAACAATTCTACATTTATGTTAAAATTCACCTAAAAAATTAAAAAAGTGTGTGCTTATCTGTTCTGATTGTTCAACAATTTGTTGCTTCGTCGATTATCTTTTTGTGGCTTCATCTTGCTTGAGGTTCGCGAATAATAAAATGGCACAGAAAATCAAATTCTGCGAATTAGGCATTTTAGGTATGACTTTTGCTTCTTTTTGGTTTTTCTCTGACATATAATTGACATAACTTGTACAAAAAAATATAGCTCTTTAAAGCGGTTGAGTCGATAAAGAAGAGTTACTGAGGACCTTAATGTTAATAAGGACATTTTCGAGTTCAATTTTCTACACGTTATTGGTGATATTGCCTTTCCTTGTACTTTTTTTGACAATAAAATACAAATATTTTCGATAAATAGATTTCCAAGAAATTTTTTTTTTTTGGAATTCACCATGATGAGTAAAATTTAATCAAAAGTAGTAAAACCAGTACTTTTTTATTTTCAATAGTTTTTAAAAGTTTTAACGAAACAAAGTTAAAATGTAGTGTCTACATAACTGCTTTTCACTTTAGTTACTATGCTTGAAAAAATATATTAATTCATTTATAAAAGGTGGTATTACCGCTTGTTTCACTTGATTATACCAGATTATAAGATTTATACCAATTGTGGTTAGATTTGCTATTTTTAAATGTAAGGCTAATGGTCGCTTGTTCCGTTCGATTATACTGGTTTATGATATTTATATCAATCGCTGTTCGATTCGCTAATTTTTAACGGAAGGCTAATGGTCGCTTGCTACACTCGATTATACCAGTTTATGATATTTATATCAATCGCTGTTCGATTCGCTAATTTTTAACGGAAAGCTAATGGTCGCTTGCTACACCTTATTATACCATTTTATGCGATTTATACCGGTTTTTGTTCGTTTCGATATTTTATAATGTAAGACTAATTGTGAGTAGATCTTAAATATATATACTTATGCGAGCATTGGGGTACCTTGCCAACCGATGCGCGCTTGCAACTTTTGACATACATACTTTTCTCATTGAAAATGAATGCCGATTTAAGTAAATCGATTTGAAACGAATCGATTTGTCGTTAATCTTCCACCAATATCATTAAAAATACCAACCATGTAACGTAAAATGAGCACAATGCGAAAAAGCTTAAAAACAACAAGGGAAACATAACAAAAACATACACTTGAATCGACAACTACAACAACGGCAAAAATCCCGAACCACGAATGCGCATTAATTACCCTAATTTGACTCGTTCTACTGACTGCAACTAAGCGCAAGGCAGCAGAGCATGAAGACCCTTACGATGACAAATCGCAAAAAAAGAAAAGAGGAAACAAGAAAAAATAAGAAAAATACTCGTAAACAAAGCGAAATGCAAAACAGAAAAATAGTCAAGCTGAAAAACAACACGGAAAGCCGAAACTACACACAACTGCATATACACACCCACACAACATACAAACCACAATAGGCGCTCGGAAAAATGTGTAACAGATAAAAAAAAACAAAACAAAATACAAAAATGTGGCAAAAAAAGTGAAAAAGCGCAACAGAGCAGATTGCAAGCGGTGGCACATAGAAAACGTTTTCAATTGTTTTAGCCACTTGTCAGCACAATCTTCGTCGTTGCTGCGGTTGACAACGTTCAGACTTTCCTAGTTGTTGCTCTTGTAGTTGTTGTTGCTGTCTACTATAGCATTGCCATTGCCAGCTTACTTGCCATCTACACAAACAAACGCGCACATGGTTGGCCTATATATGCATATGTATATGTGTATGGATGTGTGTGTGGCACTAAGCATTTTTCACTTTTTGTTGTTATTTTCGTTGGCTCAAGCATTTTGCATAGCACTTGGCATTTGTGCGCTTTTGACGCGCCCGCTGGTTGACTGACTGCCCGTCTATTTCGCTGACATTCGTCATAACGCTTTGCAGCGCCTATAAATATGCCTCGGCTGGAATGAATGTGGAGCATTTTCTCTGGAAAGCCTTCAAATTTATCCGAACTTCGATACTGTATGTTTGTTGTGTTCGTCGCGGGGTAAAATGGTGCGCAGATAAGAACTCTCCTGCGCTGAAATTTATGTATTTTTGAAGTGTTTAAATTTTGCTGTCAACTAATTTGCATGCGTCAACAAGTTGAATTGACCTTTTGGTTGTTTATGTGTGTGTGTGTGTGTGCTCTTAATTATGGTGGATTTAATATGTCTGGGCTTCCTTGTATAATACGATATATATGTAAATGTGTGTGTATGTGTGTGCAAAATAACATTGCGTTTAAGATGAGTCGCAAATAGAAGTTAAAGGATTTTAGGAATAATATCTTTGACTTCAGTTAATAGCAAACATTTTCCTCTATTTTTCATTTGTAATGTAAACATTTTTTAATTAAAAACAATTGTTTATGGTCACATTAGAGACATTTTATATATATATGTATTAATTCTTGAAAGTGTGTGACAACTCCAACTTGATGGGGCTTAGTGTTAAAATTTTAATCAAAATATATATGGAAATTATTAACGGTACTGATCCTGAAAGCTAGTGCCACTGAAGAGAATTATAAAAACAAACTATAAGTACAGTTATAAAAATAAATATTTTTTTTTTAACATTAATAATTATGTTACTAAAAATACAAAAGCTTTTAACTCATTGTCCAAATCAATTAAATGAAATGTTAGTGTTTTTATAATATTTTTAATATACAAGTATAAATTTCCTTCCAGTAAGTTTAGTGGCAAGTTTATATACTAACGGCAGGTCTTTTTGGCAGAAAATTGTTGCGATTTGGTTTCTTGCTGAAACTTGCTAGATACTTTTAATTGGCTTAAAACAAAATCTCAGTAGTGCCTTGCGATTTTACCATAGATAAAAATATCACACTAAGAATTTGTCTTAAATTTTGTATTTCTAACCAAATTTCGTGTGCGGAATCGTTAGGAGTGTTGGAAAAAGCTTACGGTGATTCAGTTTTATCAAACACACAAGCCTACGAGTGGTAAAAAGCCTTCAAAGACGTCGATATTGAAAATATGCCTCTTTCTGGACAATCTTCGACCTTACCAACTGATGAAAACATTAAAATAGTGAGAAAATGGTGCTAGAAAATCGTCAAGCAAGTATCAGAGAGATGGCAAGAGATCTCTACTTCTCTCGCGTGTCCGTTCGATTGGTGGACATTTTAGTATGAAACGCGTGACTGCTCGACTCGTCTCGATAAAGCTGAATATTTTTTCAAAAAGCGTCCGGTAAAGAGGTCACTTTGGACATGCTTAATCGTGTGAATTCCAATTCCACATTCATGGAGAGGCCAGTTATGATGGCCTTGAGACATGGGTTGCTTAGTTTGACAAGTAAACAGCTCGACCATCATTGGAATGGAACCAGGTTTCAGTCGAGATAAATCAAAATTCGCTAAAGATCATACCAAAAATAAGTGTATTACATCTGGTGGGGATTACTTTGAAGTCTGTGAGCATATTTCAAATTAGTTATGGCTTATAACAAATCTTCTAAAGGGATTGGAAAGAGGGTTTATACTGCAAAATAAGCATTTTTTTATCAAACCGTACTGTATTGGGATTCCAAACTATTTTAAACTTAAAAAAAAAACTGTTTTATTTTATAAAAGTACTCTTTCTTCCTCTTTTGTCCTAGGCAGGGTTAAGTTTGCCACGACATTTGTAACATCCCAAAGGAAACGTCTGACACCTCATAAAATACATAAGGTCTTAAATTATCGACATGTCTATGTTCGTCCTCCTTGCAAATTACTCCCGCAGTTTTCGAGGTATTGATCTGAAATTTAGTCTTTTTCCAAAAAGCTACTCATTTATTGGAACTGCCGATAATGGATAACTGTAGCATAAAACTGCCATAAAAGCTGAATGATCGGAATAAAATTCTTGTAAAGAACCTTTTGTATATGCCAAGGGTATCATAGCCTCGGTGCAATCAAAATTGCTACTAAATTGCTTTTTTGTTTTTCTTTCTTTATTCTTTTTTTTATACAGCTTTCTCTTGAGAAAAGTATTATCAAGATTTGGGCACAGTTCTAAAATTAACTATTTTTTTCGATTTGGAATTCATTGTTTACTCAATTTTCACTTTCGAAAACTTGTTCAGAGTCAAAATTCTATGGAAACATGAACTTTTTCAACCTATAATTTATTATGTTATATTTAATTTTTTTTTTTTTTGTTTCTATTATTTTGTAACACTTTTTAGTAAAAGTAACGTAATTTCTGCTTAAGTAATATCACTTTGTACATTATATATTTATATTAAACTAAAAATAATACTTCTGAAGCTTTTGCCGCGCCATTATATCAACTGCAAACCACAGCGTTCCACTGCATAACAGTCACACTCCATAAACTCATTTGATAATAAACACAAGACTTTCACAAAACTGAAAAACTTTCAAGAAATTCCACAGCACACATACTTCTCGGTCATAAAACTGACGAAAACAACACGAAAATTGCTAAACTCCACCTCGCAAAGCAAAAAGCAAGCAAATAACTGTTGAAAATTTAGTTGACCTGCATTTGTATTCACACATATCATCAACAACTTGAACGAAGAGTTAAACGCTCAACTCTGTTGCAAAGCCACCTACCGGAGGTAGCGAGTGAAAAGTGATATTACTTATACGCCCCGGCTTACAAGCGGAGCATGCACGAAATGCACTTAGCAGTGAGTTGTTGCGGATATTCGAGTACTGCAAACTTATAATATATGCTGCAATTGCAAATCGAACGAAACAGCTGAAGAAGCAGACTGCTGGCGAGCCACACACACATATATACAGAAGTAGAAAGTTGCAAGAGGGTTGCAAATGCCACAGCAACCGGGAAATTTCAGCAATTTCACACCTCCGAAACAGACAAACACACGCGTATGCAGGTGGAGAAGCCTAAAATCACCAGCCTTCTCGTGTTTTGTTTTCTTTTAAATATTTTTACAAATTTATTTTGACTGAACCAGCACACTTGCAAGCGCGATAATAGCGTTGATAGTTTTATGGCTGGCGATAATCAACAATAAGAGCAGACAGCACTTCCAGTGGTTACACATACAGGCAAAACTGTAGACATACATACATACACTCGTAAATATATATATTCATGCATACAAACATACATATTTACATATATGCTTCCACATATGTATGTAAGTAATAAATACGGCCAGCTTGTATGCCTCAAAACATACATATGTGTATGTGTGTATGTGAGCGTGTCTACTTGCCAGCTCGTGAAGGCTGTTGCTAATTTTTTGCCTCAGCTTGTTGTTGTTGTTCTAACAGTGTCTGTATGTAAGCGCGTCGTCTTTGCTGCAGTTTTCGCGCAGCCTCAAGGCATTTCTTGTTGCTCACTTTTTAACACAGACTACACGGTTTTGAAAAAATTACCGAAAACAGCAATTATTTATAATAACAACAAAAATGCTATTAAATTTTCACAAAAAAATTCTTTAACTGCAAAACTTGCGTTTAAAACGGCTTTCAACCAAAATTATTTCGAATTTTTTTTTTGCAAATTTTCAAAAAATTATGCACTTTATAAATATTTCTGCACTTTTTTCACAATTTTTACAAATTTCCACCAACAAACACTTTTTATCTCATTATTCACTTTTACTTTGATATTTAAATTAAAAAAAAAAAAATTTTGCTTTATTTGCTTTTCTAAATTTTGCTAGTTTTTTGTTACCACATATAGCGTCGCTCGAAATGAATTTCGTATTTTGAAGACAACCACACTCGTTTGTAGCGAGAAACACTCTGACGCTGGGCCAACTCGCCAGCTGCCTGGCTACTTGGCAGCGCGCTTGTTTATTTAGCTCGCTACTTGCATGTGGCTGTGTGCAAAAATTATTCGCCTTTATCTGTTGTTGCTGGCATTGCTGTTGCTGCTGCTGCTGCGGCATTGCTGCGGCATTGCTGACACAGCTGACTAGAGCGCACAACACACGAAGCCCCACACCGGTGGCCGGTCGCTTCGTTTGCAGCAGTGGCAGTAGTGGCAGCAACCTGCAGGTGATTTCCCTCCCTGTGTGTGCTGTTTACCCGGCAAAGCAGCATTCAGGCTATAAAAGCTTGCAATTTCGTGTTGAAACGAGTGAATTGTTGTTGTTGCCGCTATTGCTACATAATAACATTAAGTGAGATGTTACAATAGCTCGTTGCTCATCGTTGCTTGTTTGCATGCTCTGCTATTTGCTGAAGAGCACAAGAACGACGAGAGCGCGCTCTATAGGCTTGGCAAGCGAAGACGCTAGCCGAATAGCAACGAGTACAGCATCGTTGTTGGGATTTCTGTAACGGTGCTGCTGTGTTTCAATAATATTGCATCAATTTAAAAAAAATTCAAAAATTTACATTCCTCCCTGTTGGAAGATTCTGATTATTTTTAATAATTAATTTATTATATTTTGCCGTTAAGCACTACTTCGCAGGACCAAACTGGATGATTAATGAATCTTCACATCCTACCTCTAGGATTATTCATGTGATCTAATACTCCTCCGCTGCCTTTCTTTCATTCTGAGTTTTATTGCGGCCCGCTCTTTCATTTTAGCCCACACCAGCTGTGATCGCAGCATGTGACTCACTACGTTGTCGGGCGTTATTTTTTCATTTGTTAGCTTTTCTATGGGGGTTCTCTCCTCTACATAACTCGAGCAGAAGAAAAAGAAAAGTTCTTTAGCTACGATTGTTACGGCAATGTCGGTCCCAAAACTGTGCTTCTTTTAGCGGTAGTCCTAATACCCCATCGTACAGCACATTCCATAGTAATGGACGTAGTAGGGAGCCTTGTGGCACTCCCCCTGTCACCATGTGGGTTTTAGGACCTTTCACCATTTCTTTTCTCCATGCATTCATCTAGTGCTCTGTATGGCCTTGCCGCAATGACCGTCACTTTTCCAACTGCGTCTAATGTTGACTGATGTCTTCTGAATCCAAATTGGTTTTCAGATAACCTAGGATACTCTTCTTCCAGGTGACGTCCTAAGCGTGTGCAAATTAGTCTTTCCAATATTTTGGCCATCGCGTCGATCATGCAGAATGGACGATATGCACTCGGCTCTCCAGCCGCTGTTTTTCCAAACATTCGCGAAAACTCCTTCATTTAGACATCGCGTATAAAGTTTGGCGAAAACCCTCTTGCTATCGTTGATGGTGATTTTCAGTGGCTTGTTCAAAATGCCATCAAGTCCTGGTGCCTTTGCGTTTTTTAAATCTCTCCGCCACTTCCATTACCTCCTTCTCGTCGACTCTTGAGGATTTCAGCACGGTTGGTATCATTCTACTCGATTGGGGTTCTTGCGTTGAGAAAAGCATTTTCACCACCTTTTCTATTAGGGTCAGATAGGTTGGTGCTTGACTTTTATTCCCTCTGATTTTTGCCATCACTATTTTATACTCGTCCCCCCACGGATTTTCGTCCACCTTCTCACATAGTTCAATCAGTATGCGGGCTCTTGGGTTATGTTGTGCCTTTCCGTACACATGGCAGCATCACAGGTTTTACTTATGTGCTTCACCAGCTTTTCAGCATATCGGTCGACGTTGACATGACTTTGAATATTTCTTCATCCAGAGTTTCCATCTTCCACCTGGATTGTGTTCTTTCGCTAATTTTCACACTGTAACATAACAATGTCAGAGGAATGTCACTTCACGTTGGTTGAAATCGGTCGGACATGCCTCCAGATATGTGACTACCTCCAAAAGTAGGCGGAGCAACGTCCATCGTTCAATTTTGGTCCCTTCATTTCAGTCCTCACATACCACCTCGGTGGTAAAATTTAATGTCTGGCGTATTTAGTTAAGTTACTAGTAGCAAAGGAGATTTTCCCTTACTTATTTGAGTTTGGGGAAGCATTCGCTAATGGTTTCAAAATACTTTATGAAAAATATTTATTTTCATGTCATTTTTCCCGGAGCAATTTCACCTTTCTTGGGGAATAGTTCTGGTGCTGTAAACCTCTTTCGAAAGCTTAATTAAAATAGCGGTCGAAAATGGTCTACAGACTGTGGCATGTTATCACAGAACAAATTAAATTTGAGAAAATGTCCAATCTGACGATGTTATTTACAAAAAATACAAGAAATACTTCCACAAAAAATCAACACTGAAATATACTCCGAGAAATTGTTATCTCTTCGCCACCTCTCAGCTTAATGAAATATTCTCACTATGCTCTCATTTGCCGAGCGTAAAGAGTTGAAGTGTTGCACCAACCGAAAAACTCGAAAACTGCAGCATCGCAAGCGAGTCTTCTTCTCGATGTACTATAAGTGACCAGCATCTAAGTGGCAGATAACAAAGTTTGAATGATGGAAATGGAAGCTACAATGAATTGCAGAAACTACCGCCACACTCTCGCACTAGTTTAATGAGGACATTTAGCATTTAAGTGCAGTTTTAATGGCATGCAATAAGCACTGCTGCTTTTAATGATACTATCACGAGAGCAGAATCATGTGTGGCCTAATAAAGCGGAATTTTGGCTTTAGCCAGCAGCTGCTTAAAGCGAATGCGCTCTCCTATCTTCCTGTTAAGCACATTCTACTTGTCAATTTACACATTCATACATATGCATGTATGTATGTATGTAATATCTAACAGCCATGCAGTGCAGTGCTTATCCATGTTTTAGTCAATGCGAGCAACTTGTCGTAAGTGTTTGTCGTAAACACGTGATTTGCATTATACGCGAACTTGCAACAACCACTTCACGTTGATATATGGCATATATACAACGCCTTCACTTCGTCAACTTTGAGCGAGGAGGACTTTACATCATGCCCACTCTTCAGCTTATACCCACCTCCCACATGCTGCCATGCATTCTCATCACTTATCCACTGCACATCGTGCGGCAAACCGCCAATCAACCCATCAATCTCACACATTATTCACACTCTGCGAGCGCACCTTAAGTGCAGTTTGGACAAGCACTTTTGTTGTTGTTTTCTTCACATAGACTAACTGCTATTTATTCGTTACTTTGCCACGCCAGCCATTTAATGGCGTTCTTTTCACACTTCTTCATTACACACAAGTTAAGTTTTTTTTTTATTGAACAAGTTCTTTTCGTCTTCTCTCTAAGCTGCGTATATGTGGGGAACTTCAAAAATGAAATTAAACAACTTAATTTGCGAAACCACAGTTAATTCAAAAGTACGCTTGAATTTTTCAAAGAAATAGTTAGAATGCCGTTAAATTAAAACAGGAAATAAATGTATACCTATTAAAATTATTAAACTAGAAAATTAAGAAAAAATAAAGCCTCTAATCTGTTGAAACGATATCGTACCAAAGCCTTAACTACCGAATATAAGAAACTGCAAATCTATGACTGACTATATCGAGCAATTCGAGTTATACATATGTATATGTATTCTTCTACTTCCCATATAGCACAATTTTGAATTCCACTTGATTCTTTTACTTTCCTGTCACAAATCAAGAATGAATTAATATAACGGCATAAAACTTTGCACGAATAATGCCTATAGTATGTGGCATCTTATGACCAAGTATTGTTTAAATTCAACCAAAACTGTTCAAGCACCTAGTACCGAATATTTAGTCCCCGGTACCCATACTTGACTCTTGATCGAAAATATCGGTCAATGTATAAGAAATATAATTGATAATCGGGGATAATCCTGCTCTGTCAATATTTTGTCTGTGTGTCAAAAAAAGGTTGAATCAGACCAATACTTCCCGTAGCCCACATATACCTAATATAAATTTCGAACTTCCGTTTGACTTTGTACCGCATATATTGGTCAATATTTGAATTATCTAAATGAAAATGAGAGAGCGTGTTTTGCTTATAATAATAAATCTTTGTGCCTAAAATAGATAAAATTGAGCTAAATCTTGTCCTAGCCTCTATCAGGATTTTCGAACATCTGGTTGACTTAGCCCTTACTTGTTTCTTCGTATGTTTTTTTTTTTTGTTGTTGGTTTGGATTCGTCAAAAAATTTCTAGTTTCTTTTGGGTTGCATTTATTGGGTCGATTCAGTAATAAAAATTTCATACGCCTTATACACTGGTTTATTTGCGAATTTATATAACTCCTGTTATTATACATACGAGGGCTGCTATATATATTTATGGCCTAATAATGAAAATAGGAATATTTGTCAACGAAAATGGTTTTATTGTTTTCAAAATATTCTCCATCAAGATTTATACACTTTTGCATGCGCTCAGACCAATTTTCGAAGTACTTTTTCCACTCCGATTGAGACACCTCCAGAACATGGTTTTTGAATGCTTCAACAGCATCTTCTGGCGACGAAAATCTTTGACCGCGCATTATTTTCTTGATGTGTGAGAGTTCGCATTGTCATTGTGCACAATGATTCGTCTTTTCTTGTTCGTTTTTCGAATTTCTCCGAAGACTTCAGGCAAACAAATGGTGGTGTACCACTCAGAATTAACCGTCCTACGTTGCTCAAGCGGAATAGTCGCCATATGACCAGTTCTGCCGAAGAAACAGTCGACCATTTGCTTCGAAGTGCTTCTTCCACGAACAACTTTTGTTGGATTTGGCTCGTCTTGGAAGACCCACACGGTCGATTGCTGTTTTGTTTCGGGCTCATACGCAAAGATCCATGATTCGTGACCTGTGACGATCTTATAAACGTCTTTTAAAGCACCGCGATCGTATTTTTTCAGCATTTCTTTACACCAATTCACATGAGCCTTTTTTTGAGCGATTGTCAAATTGTGCGGGATCCAACGAGAATAAACCTTTTTTACGGCCAGGTGCAAAATCGAATGTTTGCTGGTGGGAGAAATGCATAGGCGTGCATCTATCTGAAGGTATGTTACATGACGGTCTTGCATTATCAGTTCACGTACGGGATCGATGTTTTCTGGCACAACTTCTGTTTCTGGACGACCTTCACGAAATTCGTCTTTGAGCGAACGTCGGCCACGATTGAATTCGTTGTACCAGTTTTTCACAGTGCTATAGGATGGTGCTTCATAGCCATACAAAGATTTTAGTTCGTCGATGCACTCTTGTCGTAATAATCCACGTCGAAAGTTGTGAAAAATGTCGCACGAAAATGTTCACGAGTTAATTCCATTTTTTGGCCGAGATGAATTTTTTAATTCCCTGTAAATAAAACAATTCACGATTAAATGACAAAACGTTCTGAGTGATGTTAAGCTAAAAAATGTCAAACTTTCCAATGGAAATGTCAGATTGCACCTGGCAAAACTTAGTGTTGCCTAGGCCAGAAATATATATAGCAGCCCCGTAATTATGCACCAAATCGAGGTAAAAAATACATTTCTTTCCAATAACTAAACTCCGACGCCTTTTATCTGGATTGTATTAACCAATTTCGTTTCTAGTTACGTATACGCAGCATCCTACTTTCTAAAAACATTATTTGCCCTGCCCATTTTTATCGTTTTTCCCTTTTTTTTTTTTTTTGTTTTTGAGTATGATCAATAGACAAAATGTTTGTAGTTAGTGTGGAAAACATTATATTAAGGGGTTACATGGGTTTCCTCGGGTAAAAAACAGGCTTTTTTAAACATTTGTTTCTCTAATAAAAATTGAAATACTACTTTATTAGCATTTTTCATCGTTACAAACAAGATATTTAGAAAAAAAAATAAAAATTTCAGTGAAAATTTCGTGATATTTCTTTTTTCAAATAGTTGTAATCGAAAATAGTACTGCTCCCAAAGTCTTTCAGAATTGTATCTCAAAGACCTGTGTAAAATTTCATAAAGATCGGTTGAGTAGTTCTCAAGAAATCATGCCAACCAATTTCAAAACCACATTTTCGAGGAAAATATGTTTAAAGACGGCGCACATATGTAGCCTAGCCAACTTCGACCGCACAAGTTCCCAAGACTGTATCTCTGAAACTATTTCTCGATCAACTTGAAAATTTGGGACAATATTCAAGAGATATTGTAGAATTTAATGTTTAATTTAAGACAATAAAAAAATGTACACAACTCTGGCGCATCGCTCGTAAATAAAATTGTTTACTTTGGATGTAACAGAAATAAACCATTTTTAATCTTTCCATACCATTTTATAAACGTATTTTCATGTCGATCAGAACAGACATTTTACAATTTCTAGTGTGCATATAACTACAAGTATATCATACATGTCAGGTTATGTTTTATAGGGTGATCAGATACAGAGTAGCTGATGGGTGAAAACCTAAGGATATACCTTGTCGAACAAAAACAAATTATTGCGATACCTCACGACACATGGTATGTTTTGAAATGTAATTTCAATGCAGAATTTCAATCGGGTTAAATGTCTGTATATATGATTTAGTCTCATAAGTAATAAGACAAATTTTCTGACGATTTTAATCATTCTCCCTTCCCCCTCTCCATGTACCATGTCATTTCTCAAAAAATCTTGGAATGCTGTAGTAGGTAAAATTTATAATTATATGGTTACACTACCATCCAGCTCCTTCAAGACTTGTTTAAAGCAATGGACCCTAGAAACACTCCTCAGATTTTGGCACACAAGCAAATTTAATTTTAAGGTTTAATTTGGTTACTTTTCAACAATCTTTACATCCAAATATAATTCACAATGCCTAATACTTAGAGTTTTTTTCACTGTTTATCGTTCTTACAAGAAGATATTTGATTACTTAATATTTATATTTCATCATCATTCAGATCTTTCCTCAAGTATATTTAATTTTAATTCAAAGAACAAGTTTTAAGGTACGTTCGTAATTTAAAGTTCAGACAAGTCCTATTATTTCTAAACTTTACAGTCAGCTGCCCCATCAGATTTAAAATGTATTTATATTTATCATTAAACATTTTTTAGATCATATGTTTGAAATGTGAAATAAAATAGCAGTAAATTTGTAAATGCACTTTTAGTGTAGTCATTATTTTTATTCACTTCCCCACACATCAATTGTTTTTCTGCTGTTGTTAGCATTTTGCTATAAACCATAACACGCATGAATTAACGCAGCAACATGAGAAAGAAAACACGAGAAGTAAAGCAAAAAGAAAAGTGAAAACTAGGCGAAAAACAGGAAGTGCATGGCAGCAGCATAAAATGACCGTAAACGAAATGAGTTCAATTAAAAGCAGGAAGAAATAAAAATGTGACAAGTGGCGGTGGCGGTGGCATTATAAAATACAAACATACACATGCTATATACCTTTGTGGTAATAGTAAAATGAAGCAGCAGGAAACATAAAAAAGCTATAAAAGACTTACACTTGGTCAGTGCAGAAAAAATCGAAATACTTTATTTTAGCATAGTTGAGCTTTCTGACCTTTAAAATTGTTTTGTGTTTAAATTAAATCGAGCGGAATTCAATCACCATAAATAAAAAGTGGATTTTTGTACTGAACGGTAATGATGTTCTTATTATCTATATAAGTATACTCATTCTTAACTGAAATAGTCGTCAGCTCAACATTTTTAATAATAATAAAACAGGCACTTTAGAACTTGTCGTTTTATGCTTGCCCATTAGGAACCCGCCAAGGAGCTTTTAGTTTATTTCTAAGCGCATATCACTTTTCTAACTCTCAAATTTCACTATCCATTGATCTAAGGGGAATACTCACACCTCAAAGTGAAACTAAAATTACTATAAGCAAAAAATTCTTCAAAGTCGATATCGTCGCTCTCAAGGAATCCTCCCTTGGCCCCAATACAGTTGTGCCCACGTGTTTTCCAATCCTCCAAATCCAAACCGATTTTCCCAAGGCAGTCATTTGAGTTTGCTGAATAGCCAGAAGTCACATGGAGATAACTGACGGTGACGGTGCATTATCGTGGTGCAAAAACCAAGAGTTGTCGGCTCATAATTCCAGCCTCCAAAGATGCCAGTAAGATCTCTGACTGTTAAACGTCGAGTCTCAAGCACCAATCCTTTCATTTTACTAACGTGTCGATTATCAGTTGATGTTGATGACCGTTCTGGCCGTGGTTCGTCGTCAACGCCTTCTCGACCCTCTTTGAATAATTTTTACCAATCAAAAGCACTTGCTCGCGAAAAACAATTATCACCGAAGACCTTTTTCAACATTTTGAACGTTTCGGCACCAGAAATTTTATTTCGCACACAAACCTTAATCGAACTTCTTTGTTGAATAATTTCACACATCGTAAAAATAGCCGAATGTCCTTTATGTATTTCAGAAAGACAAGCATATACTAAATGCTAATTATTATTTTGGTGTGACATTTGTCAAAGATAGCACTGAGAGTCAAACCAACCAAGAAAAAAAAATATTTCAACGGATGGGTTTTCGCGCGATATTAATGAATATTGATGAAATGAAGAAGTCTTACTATTTTTTGCCCACAGTAATATTAGGAGACAAATCCATCTTTTATATATTCTATTAATTCTAGAATAAGAAAAATGTATATGAGTATACCTATTTACATTACTTTAAGGGGTATTCTGGTCTAGAAATTAGAAAAAAAAACGACTTTTATATTTTCACAGTTTAACTATTCAAGAATATGTGTACAAGAGGATTTTTCAAAATTCAAATTATTTTCGGAGATTTAGGCATTTTTCTGACCCGGCATCCAAACTGGTTCGGCCGGAACTAATCGAAGAAAAGACATTCGAGAAACTTTAAACGCTTTTTTTTCTTAAAACTGGACTACTGGACCGATTTACTTGAAATCATGGGTATGGTCACGTGGAAATTTTTAGACACCCCCACTGCGTCAGCTCATAATTTTTGAAATTTTTTACTTTTTTTAATTTTTAATTTTTTTTCTGTACTCTTCTAAAATTAACAAATAACGAATAAAAAAATGGATGGTAAAAATATTAATTGCCTTTTTTTACGACACTTTAAAAACTACCTGAAATTCATACTTCTAGACCAGAACACCCTCTTTATCTCTTATTTTTTAATGTATTGAAAATACTGTAACCCACCTAAATTTCTAATGTTTTAAACAAAAAATTATGGAAAGCTTTAAAATTGTTCCAAATTGGTTGAATCAGTTCATATTTAACCTCAAACAGATTTGACAATTGACGTCTGGTTAGATACGGTGAAATTAGCATACATAATCATCGGACAATGACTGGTTAGAGCCCCACTGCTTGCTAAGAGAAAGGTGTTATTAGAACTTATCCCAAGACCAGGGGGATATTGCAAACGGCCTGCTGTTTGATCTGCGTTCACCGAACTCAAATAATCTGTGTTAGTCCGTGTCTTTGAAAATAAATAAGAATAATCTGATTATTTATTATCCCTGCCGCCTTAAAATAGTTCTCCTTTATTTTTATATCAATTAATCTCTTAAAAACATTTCTTTATTTTTGTTATTGGCTTTCTTTTCTTGGAGGTACCTTTTGCAAATGCTTTAATGCTTGCGGCACATACTTTTCTCATAAACATCAACAATATTTGTTATTAACAACATTATTACATGCAAGAGTATTTTTAATAATAATCTGTTTACAACAGTAAGTCGATTTTTCAAAGCAACATCTGGGCCATTGTATACACCGTCGGATTTTTTCCTTTCTTTGCGGGGTTGGACATGTGCGCTTCGTCTGCGCTTCGCTTGTCACTCGGTGTAGTCATAAAAAGCGAAAGCGGTTAACTGTCAGAAGTACACACAGATCTAAAAATATGTAATAATAATATAATTTTTTAGCAAAACATTTAAGAATTTTTTCTGTTTTCTTTTTTGTTGAGAGTAATTGAGTTCAGAACAGAAGATGTCGACAGCTTTGGAAAAGCCTCTAAGAATGAGTTTTTTTTTTTTTTGTTTTTGTTTGTTATCCTAGCGAAGTTTTGAAACCAGAACTTTGCAAGAGGGTTACATATTGAAATTATTTATATTATTTATATATGACATAGAGGCCATAGGCAAAAAACGGCATGTCGCTAATGCTTATATTTGTAATAAAAATGTATGTATATTTATTTATAGTACTACTAGAACCATATTTACTAAATATTATGGCAACTCATTGCATTATAACAGTTGAGTTTAAAAGTTCCATTGCCACATATCGACGCAAAAATTCGGTTTTATTACGATTAAAGAGCTTTAAATGCTTCTTAGAATCATCAATTCGTTTTCAGTTTTGGTATGGACTGTGAGCTCTTGCAGCATTCACTTTGCTTAGAGTTTTCGCATAGGAAATAGTCATTTACAATATATCCAATACGCTCATTTAATATCTATAGAGTCTCAGCTCTCTCGAACAGCTTCATTTTAAGGGCATACAAAATTGTCTTGGAGACTTCTTTGGTGTGTTTGTCGGTATCAGCCTCTTTTAAGCGAACGACACGCGCGGCTCTGAACAAAATTTAGCTCGAAAACTCCGGATCTTCTGGGAACTTTTCAAGAACCCATAGAGCAAAGCGATGTCACTTGGGAGAGTCGAGCTGTTTCTGTTCTTGCACAAGCTGTATTCAATTTAAGGTTTATAGGTTAGTTAGGCAACATAAATTACGCCAACTCCTTCCATACGTCAGTCTGAGTGCGCCGCGCGTCGAATCGACTCTCCATGGTCTTCGTGTCCACTCTCAGCTAATGCTGCTAAAAGTGAAAGTAATACATATTGCAAAAAGTACACATTTTAAAAGTTAAGCCATGAGTTTGATATTACCAATTTTTAGTCGAACTTTCATTTCTCACAAATGCTTCACATATAAACTCACGATTATTACATTTATATTAGATTTTACTGAAATTGGTCCACATCCTTCTCTAGCCCCCACAAATCATAAATATTAATAAGATAGCACATGAGACTCCTTACCCTTCATGTTAGCTCTATACTGCATACAAATACATAGTTTGTATATCGAGTCAGTACATAAGGTACGCAAGAATGTTACCTCCTTTAAATGTGGCCATGGAAACATTAAAACGTATATTTGGACAGTAATTGACAGGAAATGAGTGTTGCAAACAACAACAAGACACATATATGCAATACAATCTGCAACAAGTACATACATTCAAACATTGGCATGTACGACAGTGAAAGTGTTGACATTTATATTGACAATGGAAAATTCTAACTGAATTTCGGACAATTTGTAGATGACGAAAATTGGCAGAGAAATTAAAGTGAAGTTGACTTGAATTTCAAATGTGCACATTAATACACATATGTGTAGAGAAATTCTTGGAAGTATTGCAAACCACTCTCTGATACGCGTTCGCATATACTAGAGCAGCTTAAAGTTTCATGTGTGAGGCGCAATCTCGCGAAATAATGTTTCACAAAAGTCGGAAATTTATTTCGCTTAAGCGGCGCGGATCTGCTTCGAGCTCCCTATAATAACTCATCTGGAACAAAGTGAATCCTCAAATGACGAGGTTAAACAGCTGCCAGCACTGACCACACAAAGTTGTAATCAATCATAAAAGAGAATTTCATCTCAAAGAAAGGATCATTCGAACGAACATTCTTTGGCATACATTTTTTGAAGATTATCTCTTTCAAATGTTGGCCGCGGCTACGTCTCGATAGTCCATTCATTAGGTTTAAGGCCTGAATCGAAGCGCGATTGTCCGCATAGAATTTAGATTTCATATTCCCAATCATGGCTCTGCAGCGTTTTCCTATTGATTATGCAATTGTGACCCGCAGCATTTTTGAAGAAAGATGGATTTTCTAAGAATTATTACTCGATTCTAAAATTAGACATTTTGGACAACAAGTCATAATATCATCGAGGAAATACATCCTCTAAAATATATTAAGATATCTCTCAAATTGACCCAATATTTTCTGTTAAAATTTGGATAAAGGCGCTTTCTAGAGTTGTGGTCTGATGTCTCCAATTTTTTAAAGACACACGTTCCGAAAGCTCTCTTTACTCCAAGTTTTATCTTTACTACTACTTTTATGCTCGCATGTTATAAAGTTAAATGAACTGACTTCGATTATTATGTTATATGCAAAATTGAGTGGCTGTAGTGCAATTTCACCCATTTTCAAACTATAATCTAAGGAACCGAAATTAATATTGCGTACCAAGTTTTATTGAATTTATTCAAGCAACTGCTAAAGTATGACATTTCACGTAAAAGAACTCGGTGCCATGGCCATTACCCACTTTTATACAAACTCAAAGGGTTCTTCACGGTAAAAGTTAATATTATTTCTAATAATAGCATCATTTAAGTACGTGTAAACAAATTACCAAAAATAACTTCATAAAAAACACAAAATCTACAACATTTCTATGCCGGCGTCTGTTGCCGGTTCATAGCTTAACATCAAAAGGTGGCGGAATCACCTAATACAATCGCTAATTGTTAATACAACTGTTGCCAAACTAAAAAAGACGCCGCAAAGAGACGCACAAAAGATTCTTTGCCAACAAGCAAAAAGACATAAACACAAAATGACAAAATGACAAAATGACGAAATGACGAAAAAACATTAAAACAACATATAGTATTTCAATGAATTGCTTGCCCTAAAAGACATAGCGTTAAATAATTGTGCTCGTATTCGTTTTCACTTTTTTTCGTTTTGCTTTTATTTTTTTATTTTTATTTTTGGATTTCTTAATATTATTTCTATTATTGTATAGTACGAGTATGTCGTCGAATCGCCAAGTGGTTGTTGATCAAATTGTCACTCAACTCATTTGTTATTTCACTTCCGTCCGCAAAGTGCCAATGCCAAAAAGTTAGCAACAACAAACAACGAATGATTTTTAATGGGAAATAGTGGAACATATACCATATATATCTGTATAGAATAGAGCACAAAAGGTGGAACATGTACCATATTTATCTGTATGGAATAGAGCACTAAAGACACATATGCGACATATATACTGAAAGTGGTCTCCAATAGCAAAGAGAAATTTAGAAGTATACCATAGTCACGAATAATTGATTTATTTCTCGTAAACCGCCGACTAATATGAAACAATTTAGTCCAACAGGATGATTTTAAAAAGTAATCCATTTCAAGGTTCCCTAATTTTTAATGAAAAAACTCAAAAACTTCACATTTAATGGGGAATGTTTATTATCATTCGAAAAAAATATTCTTTGGCTTTATTTGTTGAAGATTATTTTTTTCGATTTTTGGCCGCGGCTATGCCTCAGATAGTCCATTCGTTGAGTCCAGTTTTCATTGACTCGTTCGAACATTTCGACTGGTAACTGGCGAATGGCACGTGAAAAGAGAACATTTTACACTTTATGGAGTAAAATTGTTAAATATTATATATGTATATTCTTTGCTGGAACCTAAGGTCTATTGTGCCCTTCCCTAAGTTACAATTTATATAGCCCCAGCACATTGATGAATTCCAATATAGTGCTTGGTTCTATTGAGACAATATGATTCCTGTTAGGAAACATGGATCCAAGGGTCTTTATCCTACGCCTGCAGACCGCTGCGCATGCAATCAGCAGGTGTTCTGGACTTTCCAACTCCATGTCGCAGAACCGGCAATTGCACCAGAGGCTAGGCCCATGTAAAATAAGTGGTTCTTGAGCTTACAATGACCAGTGTAGAATGCGGTAAGTAGCTAGAATTTATCCCTTGGGAATTTGATTACGTTTTTAAGCCTGCTAAGATTGTAATACTTATCTCTGCCTGCTCTAACCTCTTTACATAGCAGTTCCTTTATGGTATGAGGACCAACTGCAATAAACAGTTTCGGTTCTTTCATTTTGGTGGATGCTGCAGTTTATTCCCGGTTATACCCTTGAGACTGGACAACCAAATAAGAAGCAATTCGTTACGAACTGAACCACACTGAGTATGACGATACTTTCGTTGTGATAGTTGTGTTGGAGATTAATCCCTACACACTGACTTAAAGCTGAGACTTCTGCTTGGAATATGGTCGGAAAATCTCCTTTTGGTATGAATAGTTTGGGACGTGGATCTGTGACTCCTGCACCAATTACCTCCGACTTGATTGAGCTATCTCTAAGCAGCGGGTCGAGAGTAAAATTATTCCATGCAGCTTTACTACTAAGCGCAAATTTGCACTTCTTAGTGTAGTTTACCTCACCCTCTTGGTCCCTTGGAAGAAAAGGCAGTGTTATTTCAACACTTAGTCCTTCATTTATACTACTACTTTTCCTCTGCTGAACCCTTCTACGTTCATTTGAAGCAGTGTTTGCCTGTTTGATTGACTACTAGATGTAGCAATGTGAGTTCCAGCATGTGCTGCCGTCTAGCACGTACGCATTGCACCCCACGCGCAGGTATAGGCAAGTCGTTACGGCTTTGATAGTAGATGTCATTATAGCCCTTCACCCTTCTACTACCTGAAATACAGATTTTTAAAGTTGTCTATTCAAAATTTATTGAATTTCTTTTTACAACGCCTAATACACCCAACTCTTTTTTTACACGAATTTCTGAGAAACGTATCTACCATTATTTATTTGCGTGTTCTTTGGTTGCAGAAAAAAATTAAGGTCGATTTCATTCATTTCACCCAAGACAACAACCATTCGATACAGGACAAACTAAAAATTCATTAATACAATACAACGTGCGTTCCAAAGTAAACAGGACTTAAAAAAAAAACAGAAAAAATTACTTTTTTCGGTAAAATAAATTTATTTTATTTAAAATAGTCGCCTTCCGCTGCAATACAGCTTTTTGCACATTCTAAAGCATGTTGAACGAGTGTTTTAGCTCGTTGGCCAGTATGGCCGTCAGTATGCCGGTGCAAGCATCTGGAATAGCCTTTACGTCTGCATAAGGCTTTCCTTTCAAGAGCAAATGCATTTTTCCGAAAAGGAAGAAATCGCACGGGGCCATATGAGGTGAATATGGGGAGTGGGTAATTTGTGAGGAACAAAACGTGCACACACCTTTTCGTAAGCCCAACTGTTCGGTCAAAATGTGATAAATCGATGTTTTGGAGATGTTCAATTCCATTTCCATGAATTTCAATGATGATTTCGGCTGATTTTTGATGAACTCACTCTCAGTTTCGATGGAATTTCCGGTGATCACGGATTTTGATTGGCCCACATGTTGATCGTCATGTTATGTTCTCACGACCACTTTGAAAACGTTGAAACTCGTGCACTAGAAATCATCGCCATAAACTTGTTTCACCAATTGAAACGTTTCGGTAAAAGTTTTACCAATTTTAAAACAAAATTTAAACACCCAAGGTTTTTGGATTAGGAGGATGTCCAGGTTATTCGATATGAACCTCTTCACGATGACCGCCGATGCGGGATGTAGGTTCACCTGAGCCACTTCTATGCCGGCGCTGGAGCTTATCGATCTCTTCATCGACCTACATCTCCAGCCTTTCCAGGAGCTCTTGAGTGGATGGCAGCATGCATTTCTGCTCATTGGAGAGCTCGTTGCTACTGTTTTCACCCGCGGCGATGGTCGCAACCTGCCCAGCCGAGATGGGATCGTTGGGGGACTCGTTTCTCTCTCCCGAAACCACAGCGGCAGTCGCCTCATGCGCTGCAGGGCGAGTTACGGGTGGAGCCGGTGCTACGGTCGTCCCTGTCGTAGGTTCTTGGCCTGCCGTAGACGTTGCCTTGGGCCTCCATGGCCTCACTACTATTTTTCCGAAGCGGAAGTTCAGCCTGAATTCGGATGTATTTATAGGATTCGTCGTCTATCATTATGTTGAGGTTCCACCCTGAACCCTCAACACTACTTGCTACGACCTTCCACGCCGAGGTACTTACGCCCTCGTTTTGGTTTCTCACTAGACTAAGCGCGAAGTCGTAGTTTCTATCTGCGCTTCTAGGAAAGAATGCCACCATGCTGTGCAGCTGTGGTATTTCCTCGGCTCTCCTTACACACAGGGCCGGACCCTTCCATCCCTCTAGCCTTGGTGTGATTTCCTTCAGCCAGGTGGCCGACCTTTTGGTTTTCGTTGATTTTCCCGATTTCTTGAAAGACAACTGACATATGAATGGCTGCGTATCAGTCAGAATTTACTGTCCTCTGTTTATTCTACTGGTATGGTTGCGATATGTCTAGTTTTTCCAAAACAACAGGCAACCAATTTCCTTAAAAGACGGTCGGGAGATCGTTGAAGACATGCCTCGTTTTGGACGACTTTTGACCTTTTCAACTGATGAAACTATTCAAAAAGTTTAGGATATGGTAATTGAAAATCGTCAGACATATGTTAAAGAGATGACAAGAGATTTTGATGGATATTTTGAGTACGAAACGCGTTGTTGCTCGACGCGTTCCGATAAAGCTGATTCTCTTTAAGCAAGCTTGATCGAACGAATTTCGTTCCCACATTCATGGAGAGCATTATAACTGCCGATTTATGAGTTTGACATGCAAACAAGTCAACAAATATCGGAATAGAGGGAAAATACTAGCTAAAACCAGAAACTCGTTGCTCATTGTTTTTTCGATATTCGTGGTTTGGTGCATCATAAATTTGTTCTGGAGCGACAGACGGTCTATAAAAAGTTCTATTTGGCGTTATTGAGGCGTTTGCGTGGGAACATACCTCAATAACGGTCGGAATTGTGGGAGACCATATCATGGATTTTACTTGATTATAATGCACCATTGTATCGAGCCACAATTGTGACCATATTTAAAGCCAAAAACGCAATGAATACCATCGATCAATCACCGTATTCACCAGATTCAATTCCATGTAATTTTTTTTTGTTTCCCAAACTGAAATTGCCGCTCCGTGGAACCCGTTTTCAGTCGATCGAAGAAATAAAACTAAATTTGCTGAAGAAGCTGAAGGCCAAAAGTGTTTCGAGGACTGGAAAATTCATTGACATAAGTGTATTTTATTTGGTGGGAATTACTTTAAAGACGACATAATAAATATAAATGAATAATTAAATATTTCTCTTTTTATTTACAATTCCGCGTACTTCCTTTGTCTCCGACATTTTCATCTGGCTGTTACAAGCTTCGTGGCATGTGGTTTACCATATTTAAATGTGTTAGTAAAAATTAGCTACTGCTCATTTTTTACTAGTTCAAGGAACTTTACAATATTTACTCATATATACAATTTTCTATATTCACTATAATTTACTATTTACAGTCTTGTTTGAAATTGTTTGAATTGTGCTAGTATAAATAACTTAAATTAGTTATGTACTTTGTGTCTGATTCATATTTAAAATTTGTTGTATCACTTGCTGCACACTCTTCAAGCGATTCATGGTAAAGAATTGAAATCCATAAACATCCAAATTACTATCCAACAACATTTGCACCGCGCGCACTGCATTCTCCACCGCATACGCCTTAAACGCCTTGCGATCTTCTTCCAGTTCCTTATATTTACTCAGCTGCTCTTCGGGAATCACCGCCTTCACGATGTTCATTATGAAATGCAAGATCCGCATGTTATCCGGCACAATAACGCCGACAATGATCGGCACCGTGATGCCGATATCGCGGCATTTCTGCACAAAACTTATAATGGACTCGGGCGAGAAGCAAATTTGTGTGATTATGAAGTCGGCGCCGGCATCCACCTATCGCGTAGACAAATAAATATAAATAAATACAAATATAATAATTGTGTTTTCATTAATGAGTAAGCTAGGCAAATATTAAATGTTTTTAATTACTATTTGTATACTTCATTCAGCTAATTTGTTGGAATTTTTTCTTTCATCTACCGATTTTTCATTGTCATTTGGGGGATTTTTCGCAAAACAAATATTAATAATTGAATTATATCCGGTGTTTAAGTGCCGGATAATGAGTTTAATCAACTTGTCGAGTTTTATTTTAAAATCGCTTGCTCATATAGCTTACTCGTTGTTCTACTTTTTGTGAGATGGCCATTTAGTAGTCTCAAGTATGTTAATTACAAGTTTCCTAACAATGAAATATCAAGTTGTTTAGGGGAATTACACACATAAGCTGGCCGTACTAGTCAAGTTAAGTGTGTGCCTACCTAACAACCGGTAGAACATTAATTTATATTTTGCACATCGTAAAACTCGGAAAAAAATCAGGAAGACTGCTAGCTACGATATTCGCTCGTCACCATCATAGTATTATACAATACTACAAATTTTCAATCAACTTCGATTAATATACTTGTCATTTTAGAAACATTTTTGTGATATATATAACTTAGAACTGCCATATAATAACTTCCATAGGTAGGATAGACCTCTAGAGGCGCTCTTTTGCACCTTCTATCATTAGCTGAGCCTCAGTGAAGTCAATAATTAACTTGCTCAACAACCAGGCAAACTTGACACGAATGAAATATGGGCCGCACATGCCGACTATTAAAACTCAAAATGAATGACGTAGAAGCTCTAGTAGGACCGCTTAAAGGGCACTATCTAATTGGCCGATTGGCCGTCAGACTAGGAACGCTATATATTAGGTATCCTAGAAGCTGTCAGGATCTTTTAAGCGATTGTAAAGCTTTGTATAAGAAATAATCACAACTATCTGTCGACTTTTTGTACTGATGGTAGACTTGACGTAGACCCACAGGAAATAATCTAACGGCTTCAAATCGCACGATCAAGACGGCCAATTGACTACGCCTTTTCGTGAGATAACACATTCACCAAATTTGGTTTTCAATAAATCGATTGTGACATTCGCTGTGTAGCCTGTGGCGCCGTCCTGTTGGAACCACATATTGTACAAGTCTATATCATCCAATTCGGATCAAATATATTCCGTTATCATTGAGCGGTTGCGATCTCCATTCCCAGTAACGTACTGGTATTGCTGGCCCATAAGTCGCACCAAACACTCATTTTTTCGGGATTCAATGGTGACTTATGGAGTATGTGTGGATTGCTGCCTGAACAATAACGCATAACTTGCCTATAGACGAAGACATTCAGCCAGAAATTAGCTTCATCGCTGCAGATGCTTTTTCGATGAAAATCGAAATTCTCGAACATGCGACGATTCTGGTCGTCAAGCGGCTTCAAGTCTAGCGACAAATTGATCTTGTAAGTATGTAGGCCAAAGATCTTTTCGAAAAATTCGCCACAACGACGCCTCAGAGATGCCCAACGCTTGAGAACGACATGTGAGAGTCTGATACGCTAGTGGCAGCAATATTCTTGACATTACGGTACTTCTTTCGACTTATTGACACGGAAACATTTACAGACTATTGCTGTGCCTATGGATTCAAATTTTTCCACTAGACGCTCAATTGTTGATCTGAACTCAGCGCTCTTAAAGTTGAGGCCACTGACTCCGAATTTCGGTAGTAAATTTTAATAATTTTGACTCATTGTTGGATCGTTTTTCTTTCCTGATGAAATGGCAAAACCTTTCTGAGGTGAAATGTCAAAAGAGGGGTAAAAATGTGGAGTCATTTGCTGTCCCTATCGGTCTACTTTTGTAGCGTCCCTATTGATAAACCCGTTATATACTTAAAATTATGTTTATTTATTGTTGAAAGCTGCAAAATTTACGCATTAAGAAAAAAAATCCGATAAGTTTTAAAATTTGTTAGTATTAAGCCACACATAAGCCATGCGTCATTTAATCTTTCTTTCGAATCTTTGTTCAAGAATTTAACATGGAAACAGATTTATTGACTTAAAGAGTGCTAATCACAACATCAACAAATACTAATTTAAATATAAAAATAGTTTCATCATGTTGTTGTTGCAAAACTACTGTGAACCCCCAACAAATGGAATCGCTATTTATCTACTTGCTGCCATAAGTGAATGATCAATTCTTATTATTTGTCTGTTCTTGTTTTCTAAAATTTTGCTATGCAAATAGAGGGTGTTAAAAGCTGTTGAGTTTATATTTAGATTACTAATTTAAATTAATTAAAGCAATTCGTTTTCAAGACTTCAAAATTAGTAATCAATTGTTAGTATAGAAAAACTCTAAATTTAAACGATTAAGAATAGTCATAAATATTCAAAATATTATTTCATTTTCTCAATTACTTTAATAAATTGTACGATTAATATTTAAATAATAGTACACAATTTAGATAAAGCTACTGAAAAATAGCGCAATAAATGTCCAGTGCAATGACTTTTACTCGTAATAATCATTATTTAATGCTTCTGGTATCAACAGTGCTTAGTTAATGTTAACGTTGAATAGTATGTTAACAACATTCCTGTTGAATTTTGCGGTTGAATATTTTAATCAGAGAATGTTTAACGACATCTTTCACATTTGTTGTTTTAGCATATATTTCTATATTTTTAAAAAAAAATTTTCACGTATTGACTTATATTTTTTTTTAAGAGTCATGGTTGAAAAATCGGATTTTGATAACTATTCTTCCGGTTGTCTAAAAATTCAGAGTATTTAACACAGGGAGACGTAACTTCGAATTATTTTGATTTTAGTACTTTCTTCGGAATTATGACCTGTTCATATTTCCCCAGCAGTCAATAGAAATTATTCTTATTAGCTTTTTAATCAGCTTTTTCGTTTGAATCATCTTTGTTCAAGACAAATAAAAAAAAGAATTTTTTCTCAGAAATTTTTTTTTTCATATATTTAAAAAATGATTGCAAATCTCTTCTTCGAATATCAAGCCAATCTAATCAAGCAAAAAAATAGTAAGACCATTTTATTTAAATTACGCTCGAAACCCCATTCGTCATCCGTCATATGTCACATCAAAATAATTTTTAGGGTTTAGTGTATGGGTGGCTTTGTGAAGTACATAAAGTTCATTCGGCGATTATTACGATGTGTGAAATTATTGTGTTCGGAATCAAATTTCTGATGTCGAAACTTTCAGAGTGTTGGAAAAGGACTTCGATGGTTTATTGTTTGTAGCAAGCAAGTATTTTTGATTGGCACAAATTATTCAAAGAGGATCGAGAACGCGTTGACGACGAACCACGCCCAGGATGGCTATCAACATTAACTGATGATCAACCGATCAATAAAATAAAGGAAGTGGTGAATCGTTGGAATATCGGAAGGATCAGTAAAAAATATTTTGAAAGATCATTTGGACCTAAGGAAAGTGAAAACACAATTGCTTTCAAAATCACTAAATTTTGTTTAAAAACAGCGTCGCGTTAACGTCTACGAAACAATGCTTTTCGACTACCAGGATGTCATGAAACTTGTAATCACTGGCGATGAATATTGTGCTATGCATATGACCCGGAAACAGTTGATCAATCGGAGGAATATTGTGACTTCTAGTTGAGTGTTATGCATCGGTTGCGCGAGGCTATTCGTAAATAGAGGTTGGAATTATAGGCGGGCAACTCTTGTTCGGAAATTGACTTTAACAACTGTTTCGAGGATTGGAAAAAAAGTTAGCACAAGTGTATTGGGAACAAGGGGGACTACTTTGAATAAGAATTTTAAAAATTTTGAATAAAGTTATACAATTTTCAAAAAAAAGGCATGCCTTGACAGACATCGTAAAGTTCTAAGTAGAACCGTTATTATTTACTAATTGATATTTAACTTTTCCTTAAATAATTTTTTTTCTATATTTACGAAAAGCCTTCGAATTTATTTAATCTCATATTAACTGCACTACATTTTTTGGTTTGTATGAAACATACATTTATGTCAATTAAGAGAATTAGTAGATTTGAACAATTTGTGTTAGATTTTAAACTAATTTGTTCCAATTAAAAATAGTCAGCTCCAATGCGAACAAAAATGTCACGACAAAATCATATAATTTTTCAACACACGCTTACTGTACTCGTACCATATAATTAAAACGTTATACAACAGTGTAGATAATTTCTCACTTAAACTGTTCCTCGATACGATGACAAATTTTCGAAGAAGTCAAAAAAAATGGTTATACCACTGTGATTAAAATGAAAGGTGAATTTTGTCCAAATTTCAAAGTAAAGTAATCCCCTCCTGCGGCAATACACTTATGTATGCCAACGAATTTTCCAGTCATAATAGCACTTAGAAAAATCCTCCGTCATGATGGCCATCAGAGTCTTCTTTTATTCAGCTTTTTTATCCTCAATTGAGTCAAAACGGTATCCTCGAAGTGGCCATGTTAAC